>JAUBNY010000948.1:318097-336292 GCA_032275445.1 Crypturellus soui
TTTTTTTCTGTAACTATTGTCTTTTTATATTCAACCTCTCTCTTTTTAACACCATAGCTGAGGCTCTTTGTGAGTTGATTAATATGCATTTTCAGAAAGGAATCGATAGAGAAATTTTTTAGTTTCTAGAAGGCATAGGAAGGATTTTGTCTAAGGCAGCTATTTGTATTAGACTGGCAGGTAAATTCATTGATTGCTGTACAGAAGAATAGTCATTAGATTAGTCTTGTGTTTGCAGTAGGTAATTGAGTAAATGCCAGCCAAGGTAAATGATTGTGATTCCCTAGGAAATCCTTGGCAGAAGCGGGATCTGATCTCGCATCCCTTCCCTGCAGGATTGCTCTCGCGGCGCTGCAGCTGAAGTGCACGTGGTTTGTTTTTTCACTTCACACTGCGGTCTAATGCAGGGCTCGCGTTCTCAGTGGCAAGCCCAGAAGGTAAATGTTGCGCTGTGAACAAGCTGCCGAGAGTTATGCGTGCACCAGCATTATTTTCCACTGCTAACTTGTGGATTTTTGATAATTAATTTCCTGTTACGTGACAACCATCTTTCACAGTTAACCACCGGAGCTCTTGGACAGCTCTGGAGATTTGGAGCTAATCTGGTGGTTTTGAGAACAGCTACCACTGTTGTCTCTCCTCCAATAATACATAGCAGACGTGGCGAGTGTGCGCTGTCTCCCTGCCTCCTCGTGCCTCTGGCCTCCAGCGCTGCAATTCAGCTGTAAGCTGGAGGAGCTGACACGTGAAGAGCAAGCTCTCCTTTGCTGCCAGGCCAGAGCTGCTCTTGGCCTCTGTGTCATTTGTCACTCCCAAGAGGATTGGCGCTCAGATACAGTCGCATCTTGCAGCAGCATCACCAGTAACCTTGCTTAGAAGACTTCTGCACTGGAGAACAGCGGGTGTTCGTGTATGGGCCCTGGATGGATTTGACCACACTTAAGGGGGTAGCGGTTCTTTGGCTGGTGCTAAATCCTCATCCAAAACAGCTTTGTTGATTTGGATTATTGCCTCTTTCTTACTAACTCAGCGTGGAAGTAGAAATTTGGCTCAGTTTAAAGGAGGTTTGCTACTTTCTAGATGTAATGGTTGTGTTTTTTTTTTTTTTATATAGATAATTCAGTTTGTTCTGGTGTATTACGACTCTATAATCTTAGCACATGAATGGAGACCTCAAATCCCAAAATTATTATTTGATAAAATAATTCTATTTCTGAATTAGCATAAATAACAATATGGAACCTTGTTCTATAGTTGTAAAACCCATGCTCTTTTCTGTGCTTTTCTTTTGTGCAAGCATATTTGAAAAGAATGTTTCAAAAGTGTTGGCTAAGCACAAAATGGATGTAGTGCGAAGTCATGAAACTGTAAAGATAGGTGACATACCTATCCCTTAAAAGGGAACTTAATTCCCCTAGAAATGTATGAAAGTGTTTTTTTCATTTATATGAACTAAACACATAGAAGATAGTCACCTTCTTACAAATGTTGCCTTCTTACCCTCCCCGAAACATTTTGAGGATACGAAAATCAGAGGAAGCATAAATGTTTACATGAGTTGTGTGTAATTGTTGTAAGCACTAATTTCTCCTAGCAGTCGAAAGCAACCAGATTATTTGAAAGTGAGGCTGAGATAGCAGCATTCAAGTGCAAGTTGCATAATGAAGCAATTGTCTTTTAATTCTGTCTCTGCTAAACAGTGCTGCATATGTCCATCTCCGTGGCCTTTGCTTTGGCACCTGTGCTAACGATGCGTGGTTGAGGTGGACAAGTGGAGTAGTTCCCCTGACCTTACAAGATGAGGGTCTCCTAGCGCAGGGAGACAGGCCGGATGATGGGATCCTCCATTTCTTGCTTCTACGGCTACCTCTGAGAGAGGCAGGAATGAACTAAAGCAGATAGAACAGAAGTCCGTGCAGCAGGAAGGAGGCTATAGGTAGCTTGAAGGAGTGTGAATGTGCCGTGTTCTGCACTTTTATCATAAGGTGGCTTAAAGTCAGTGTGAAATAAGAGTAAATGGCAGCTGCAGAGCATGCTTTGAGTTTTAAATGAGATTTTCAGACCAGCTGAGATCTAGGCATGCAGTTCAGTCCCTCTATAAAGAGGAGTGGAAATGAGAAGGATGCATTTATAAGTAATTGCTCCATATAGTTAATATAATTAATAATGTGCAAGTCACCTAAACAAAAAAAAATCAGTGATTCTACTGATTTGGCTAAGGAATGGGTATGGGTTGGAATTTACCAAATATAAAAATGTGTTGTGCCATGAATCATAGACCTAAGAACAAAAGAACACTGGATTTTCTCCCTTTATTTGGAAAAAAAAAAAAGCAAGTCTTGGAGTAAGCTGCTTGTACTTGCTGATCAGAAACCTGAATTAGACATTGTTACAGAAAATACACTGGTACTAAATGTCTCCAACGAGGTCTTTAGTAAATAGAATAAGGAAGAAAGCCAGCAGTGCTTCTTTATGGGGATGCAGGAACTTTACCTGTATAGCAAAGGTGATGATTGGGTCAGTACGTGACTGGAGGCAGTGCTAGGAGGTAAAAGGCATTGAGAGAGGCAGGAGCATCCTCAGCTTCCTCCCTCAGCTTCCCTGCAGTTTTCAGGGCCTTCGGCCGGGGGACGGCACATAGCCGCAGCGGTTGTCCTTTTAAGAGTAACGTAGAGCATGGTTTTGCCGCCAGGCTTTTTCTAGCCTGAAAATGACTGTGTCTGGAAGTGGTTTTCATTAAAGGATGTTCAGGTTTGGAAGCAGGAAAGAGAAGTGTTCTGGAAAGGGCAAAACCATACGCACAAGCAAAGGTGTAGAGGTACTGGTAGAATGAGAGAGATGAAAAGAAGGGGAAATAGAAATCCAGGTCAAAAAAGAAAATGAAGAAGCCGCAGGCATAAATGGGCTGAATGTGTGATGTTAACGATCAAAAAGGTGCGGAGAGAATCAGTGATTGCAATTCAGTGCCTTTCTCCAACTGGATTTTTTTTTTTTTTTTTGTCACCATGTAAGATTCTTTACAGTGTCCAATGAAGTGTTATTTCTCTGTATAGCAGATAGTAGCTCTGGTGAGTGTCTGACCGAGGTGCCTCAAACCTCTGCTGCCTTTTTGAGGTGTTAATACGAACAAAGTGTCCTGCTGTAGGATGGCATGGCCAGCTGGGACCTGGAGTTACAGTTATAGCTGCTGTCCCTTAATTCTTACTGCTCGGTTGGCATCCTTACATCCCGTGATCATATGCAAAGTATAAATACAAATTCCTGACAGTGTACAAGGCAGGCCATTGCCCTGTTATTCAGGAAACACTTATGAAATGGGTACGGAGACTTTTCCAGGACATGGAAAATGGACTCTGAAGAGCGACTTGGCTTCTAGGTGCTGAGGTAATGCCACGGTTGTGGCGACTGCAGAGATAATGCATGCAGTTGAAAGCACTTGAGTTGGAAGGATTTTAAGGGATTTCTAAAATCTCATGTTATTGCAGACTTTAAAATCAAGACACATGGCCCCTTTTTGAGTGTAGATACTTCGAATGGCGTCTCACTAGACTTGGAGAAATCTACTTTCCCATCCTCTGCCTTCTGCAGCTCTTCCTTGCAGTCTATAGCAAAATAAAAGCCGGCAATTTACAAGGAATGCCAAAACTTTGGAACTTGATCCTCCTGCAAGCTGCAGGAGAACTGAATCTTTGAGTCTTTCTGCTGCTCACTGCAGCAAAATTCTTCATCCCAAATGATGCGCGGTTCTGTGTAACTGCTCTAATAAGTAACGTCGTGGCTCTAGCCTTTGTGCAAAAGGCGGATGCAGGTGGACTTTGAGTAGGGTCTGTTTCTCCTCCTTCAGAAGGAGCCATAATTTAGTTGCAAATGCCGCTTTTCAGGGAGGTCGTGTTCAAGTGTGTGCCCGTGTGAGTGGGTGCGGGTCTGGAGCAGGGCCTCTGTGCCCCAGGGGAGGCAGGACGTGGCCGGGCGCGCGTTGCAAGGCGGCTCCTCTCCGGCACGGCTGCAGCGTTGCTTGTGGCTCTTGCCTAGAACAAAACCGTGTTTTAGGAAGCGGAGATTTCAACATCGCGGTGCCCACGAAGGGGACCCGCGGAGGCCAGTGCTGGGGCCCCGTGCACTTGGCTTTGCCGACCAAAGCGCAGTGTCCGTGCGGACCTGTAACTGGCACCCCGGGCCCAGTAGGGTGCCCGCAGGCGAAGGGGGTGGCACACGCAGCTTCCCCTGGCCCCAGTGCCAGGAAACGCAAACAGATGGTTCTGGGGAGCCAAAAACCACCAGGCAACTCCCGCAGGAGGAACTAGCTGCCCTTGCAGCCGGGTTTCACCAGCAATTCGCGTTTTCAGGTGCCGCTATCAGGCTGCTTGGGTTTGCATTTGAAAATATTTAAGTAATAAGTAACCCTGAATTGAATTCCCCATGTGAACAACAGCTTGTCCGATAAGGTGTGTAGAAAATGTTTTGCTCTTGGAGGCAAAGCACAGGCAGATAAATGATAGGGGTTATTTCTCTTGGCAAAATACTTTGATTTCCAAGGACCTGGTTCATTGCAACTATCTGCAATCTAGCTGATAAGTATTTCTTGTGCTTGCTCTTCTGATGATGCCAGTGCTGCCACACTGAGGGACTTCTGTCCAAGCAACCTTACCATTATGATAAACGTTCTGTCGAGGTTTATGCTCGTATCGTGAAAGGCTGTGGGGAAAAGGGAAATCATCCCCAAAGAAGCACCTTGAGCGGCAAAGAGCCCCAGACTGAGAGAATTTTGCTGCTTACAAGCAAGATTATGCTTTTCTAGTTGGCTTAATCTTATCTAGTGCTTTCTAGGTGGTTTTCTAGCTTCCTGCTGCTTTGGGCTGTGTCGCTGCAGAGAGCCCCATACATTAACATACCTTGAGTTAATGTGTGCAAGGAGGGCGGCGAGTGGAGCCCTGCGGATGTGCCCTGCACCGCTCTGTCCCGAGCGAGCTCGAGGGCGCTTCTGCCCTCCTGCCCTTGGGTTTCGTGTGCCGCGATGCTGGGCGGTTTGCGTGGGGCGATGCTGGGGGGAACCCGTGTGAAAAGAGATCCTTGTGCTCGCATCCCCTTCGCAGTGTCAGCCTGCGACAGCAACGTTTGCTTTCAGAAACTCATAAATAATTACCCAAATACAAAGCAGATGGGGTAAGATGTTAAATTCTGGTATTTTAGCCTGGATTTACTAAATCCTGATCTGCAGGTTTTAGTACTTAGGTCAATACATGCACTTAAGGCAACAAAATTCCTTAAAATATGAGGTGAATTATTCAAATCAGGTATGTAGGAAAGCAGTGTTACCTAACGATGTCTAAATTCCAGCCATATTGGAAATTAAGAAATTTAATGTAGGCCTCCTTTGAAAAGCTAAGGATGTGATGTTAAAATTAGTTTAGTCTGTGGTGTTAAAATTAGTTTAGGCAGCTGAAGTGCAACCTAGAATGCTTTACTGCTGTGTGAGAAATATAACCTGTGCTTTTTCCAAACCAGCATCCTAAGTCATGTGTTCTTTTCTGCTTCCCTGTAGATTAAAGCAAAAAATTATGACAAAGTGGAAAAGGTGAGTTCGCTGGCTCTGTGTCGTGTACACGCGTGCGTGCGGCGAGACGCAGCCCCCGCCGCGCGGTCAGGCTCTTGGCGCCTGCGGGTGCTGCCGTCCTGCGGGAAGCTGCTCCCGCAAAGGGACGCTTCCCGAGCCTGCCCTTCCCCACAAGCTGGGCCCTGGCCGTAAAGAGGGCCGTGATCCGTACGGTGCCGCGATAAAAGTAGGAGCCGCCTTTCTGTGCTTGGGATCCTGATCTCGTCTTCTTCGTGTGTTGAACAGTTATTTCAGCGATGCCTTATGAAGGTTTTACACATTGATTTATGGAAATGTTACCTATCCTATGTACGAGAAACCAAGGGGAAACTACCTAGTTACAAGTAAGTTAAAATGGTCACTTTTTTCTGCTAAATTCCTCTTTTTTTTTTCCTCTCTCTCTTTAAGTGGGTAGTGGGGAGGACATGTCTGCAAAACCTGGTGGGAGGCCCGCAGTAAAACGTGTGTGTGTTGGGAGTATTTTGTAGAGGTCTGCTATGTTTCTGTGAATGTTTGAAGTGCTCGCACAGCAGCTTCTTTAATCGAGGTTGCTAGGGCAAATTGCTTTTCCAGTTGGGAAAAACGACCTTGGATTTGGGGGCCTGGGGAATTCGCTGCCCCCATGGCTTGGGTGGGCTCCCCGTCTCGCAGCTCCTTTTTCTGCCAACGCAGAGAGGGAGCAGCCGCTTCTGGCTCCTCGGCTCACCCGCACCCGGGTGGGATCCGGGGCTTTCACGTGCTAAGGGCAGGGGGCTCAGGAGCTGCTCTGTGGTGTGTGGCCACAGGTGAAATCCCAAGGGCAAATTTTCCTCTCTTTCTGTTGTTATTTTTTTTATACTTAACTACTTGGTTAGAATTTGCTGCTCTAAAGAATATTCTTGAATAAAGAATTTCTTAAATCCTGAAGATGTGCACTATGGTCTTTGTGGTTTGTTTTTTTTTCCTCAGAGAAAAAATGGCTCAGGCATACGATTTTGCTCTGGATAAAATTGGCATGGAAATCATGTCATACCAGGTAGGGCTTTTTTTTTTTTTTTTTTTTTTTTTTTTCCTCCCCCCTCCATTGAAGCACCTTTTATTTCTAACTTGGATTCTAAAAAGTACAACTAAATACTGATTTCATTGTATGTAATGTGTTTTCTTGCATAGATCTGGGTGGATTACATCAATTTTTTGAAGGGCGTGTAAGTACCTTAAAATAATAATTTTTTTAAGCTTGATTAGGGTAACGTTCATGTTCCCCTAGGTTGTGTCTGTACTAGCTGACGTGACTCTCTCTCCCCACTCTCTAGAGAAGCGGTAGGATCCTATGCAGAGAACCAGCGGATAACAGCTGTCCGTAGGGTTTACCAGCGTGGTTGCGTGAATCCCATGATTAACATAGAGCAGCTCTGGAGAGATTATAACAAATATGAAGAGGTAATCCAGAACACGACACTTGCTTGTGATATTTAATTTATTTATTTTAAGGAAAACAAAAATGATGCAATCAAGTGCGGCGCCCCGGTGGTGTGCACCGAGTGTTTATGTGTGGAGAGGTGCCCGGCAGCGCGGGCATGTCCTGCGCGTGCCCCAAGGCTCGCCCTGGCGCCGCGCGGGGCTGCCCAGGGGTGGCTTTGCAGCTGCACGGGGCGTCCCGGTGCCCTTGTGCTGATCTGCGGTGCCCGGCTGCAGCCCTTGCGCCGAGCTGCGCATCTGCAGCAGGCGCTGCCCGAGACGGCCCCAGCTCGTGGGGCTCTGCGGGGGCTGCGCGTGGCAGGATGGGCCCGTTTCCTCCTTCCCCGGCCTGAGTTACGCAAGTTGGAGAACCCGGCACCGTCCCATGTAGCAGAACCCGCGGCAGCGCTGCCCAGAGCGTTTACGGGAAAGCTCTTCCCAGGAGAGACCCAGGGAAGGGCCTCCTCATCCGGAGGAAAGCCCCAAACTTGCCCTGCTCTTCCCCGGCCTCGCAGTGCAGTGAGGGCTCCCTCTGAGGCGCCTCGGGCCAGTCGCTTACGCGACTCTGGTCACGGTGGCCCCAGGGAAGGGGCAGCCGTTCATGTGAGCAGGAGACGCTGGCGCAGAATGAGCACCTGCCATCCACCAGAAACCCGCTCCTTGGGAGGGAGGGGGTTCTTCCCAGCACAGCTCTGAAATGCAGAGCGGGAGGGCAGCCCTCCATACCAAGGGGCATTGGCCGTTGGCTGCAGGGAAAATGCTCCCGCGCTTCCCCATGGATCAGGCTGTAGCTAGTGGGGAGCAGCATCAGCCTGCGAGGCGGCGCAAAGCACCTTAGCTGCAGAAACGGCTGGCGAGAGGGGCAACGACTGCCTCGGGCTCCCAAGGCCTCCCGCGGCCGGGACCGCGTGGGATCACACCCGGGAAGGAGCGTCCACGGCTGCTTCCAAGCAGCTGCTCCGGGGAGAGCGGCTGAGAGCGCCCGGCCCCGTGTCCTGCTCCCGTAGCCAACCTGCGTCTCCGGGAGGTGCCCGTCGGGAAGAGGGCTCACGGTTACACCTCCTCTGCCCCCATTCCGGCAAGCCCCTGGGAGCGAGATCCCCCAGGAGGTCACGTTTCCTGCCCTGGGGAGGTTTTCCCGGTTGTGCCATGCCGGGGTCCCGCTGCGGCCTCTGTTTGGGCCTCACGTTGCAGCTCGAGCGCCCCTGCCCCGGCACGGCGAGGAGCCGCGCGCTGCAGCAGGGCATCCTCGTCCCTCCCAGGCACAGAGGCCCCTTGGCAGCAGGGCTCCCGTTGCCTACAAGGACCTCCAAAGACTCGGCTCCCTGGGGAGCGCAGAGCGGTGGGACGGGCAGAGCTCGGGCTCCCGTCCCTGGCCTTGCTGGTCGAGCAGCCTCGGAAGGGGCTCCTGCGCGACCCCGGTCCTCGCCGGTGCGCGTCCGCTGCCGCCCCGCCTGGGCACACTCATTCTGTGCGGCCTGCTTCTCCCCCGGCGTCTGCTCGCGTTCACTGGGGTTTACGAGTTTTAACTTACAAGATACAAACACTTTGAGGTGTCTCGGATCAGCTGATTTTCAGTAGAGAGTCTACTCCATCACGAATAAGTCCCTGACAATGTGTGATACGTTTAATATAAGAAATACAGAACCTTGTGAGATTGGTACATCTAAATGATTTTGACTTTTTTGCTCACTTTTGCATTCTCATTCATGCCCCTTTCTGTATGAAATAAGATCCAGTATTTCCAAAGTGAAATTACACATTCCTGATTCTTTTTTTTTTGCCCGTTTTCCAGGGAATCAATATTCATTTAGCTAAGAAGATGATTGAAGACAGGAGTAGGGATTATATGAACGCGCGGCGCGTTGCAAAGGTACAGAATTCGATTGACCTTTCTTTCTTCTGCTTAATTCCACAAAGTGGCATTAAATTCACTTCTTATTTTCATAAAAAAAGTATCAGACTAACAAGGGCGGCGTGCTAAAACACTTCCATCTTTTTTGTAAAGCGCGACGCGAAATGGGTGTTTTTGCGTGTGCGTACACGCGCTGTTGCGAACGCGCTTGCTCTGCCGCAGGAGTACGAGACCGTGATGAAGGGCCTGGACCGCAACGCTCCCTCCGTGCCGCCGCAGAACACGCCGCAGGAGGCGCAGCAGGTGGACATGTGGAAGAAGTACATCCAGTGGGAGAAGAGCAACCCGCTGCGCACCGAAGACCAAACCCTCATAACCAAGAGAGGTAACGGCTCGTGCGGGGTTGCCTTCTTCTTCGTGTGTGGCTCTTCTTCTCGAAGTCCATTAGCGTTAACAGCATCTAAATTATTTGCTGCTTCCTGTGTTTCCTTCTTCCGTTGCACTCTGCGGACCTGTTTCTGCAATAATATCTGAGGAATGTGTGTGTGTCTGTTTCCCTCTAGTCATGTTTGCATACGAGCAATGCCTTTTGGTGCTGGGACATCACCCAGATATCTGGTATGAAGCTGCACAGTATCTTGAGCAATCCAGTAAGCTGCTAGCAGAAAAGGGGGTAAGAAGATTGCTATAAAACTTTGCTTTTTCTTTCTTATTTCATTACTCAAATGCAGCATACTGCTGTTATTTTTTTCCTAAAAAAAAAATATTTAAGAACCGGGGAGGAAAAAAGATTTTTAGCATCTTAAATTGTCTTGTCCAGAATTTTAAGTTTTGTGCTCTTTTGAGAAATAAAAATCTTTGCATGTGACATAAGAATGCTTTAGTCTTTGTCAGTTTTAGATTGAGATGTTTTCGGTGGGGGCTGAGGGCCAGGAGATGCCTGTCTGTTGTTTGGAATATGTCATTGGAGTTCACTGCAACTTCTCATGGATGGCAAACATTCCATGATTCCTTGGGCACAGCTGTTACATGCTAATACATTTATTTTATAACAGGACATGAACAATGCTAAACTTTTCAGTGATGAGGCTGCTAATATTTATGAAAGAGCGATCAGCACTTTATTAAAGAAGAATATGCTTCTTTATTTTGCATATGCAGATTATGAAGAGGTGAGCAAAAATAATCACATACTGAAGTTATATGTGTATATTTAAATATGTATGTATTTAAATGTTATTTTTTGGAAACATACTGCATATATACAGACCTTCTGCAGAATTAACTTGCTGATTATTCCAGCTTTAACCTTGTTCAGTGTTTCTGAGGCTGAACTAACCAAATGGTGGAGGAAAAGGCCACAATGTTAGTTACAATATTCTTGAAAATCTATCGAGTCTTTTCACTGAGTATTAACTTTATTTTTCAAATAGCAATGAAGTTAAAGACTTGTAGATTTACACTTACTGGAGCATTAGCTGCCTCACTTTTAAAATGGGATAAAGAACAGCTTTCCTATCTGATCCCTGGCGTTATAGTATTTGTATCCCTATGGCTCCGAGGGAAGGTGGGAGACACCTAGGTGGTTGTTTTCTTGACAAATTTGCTTATCCCACCTGGTTGCCACAGTGTCAGGAATGGTTACCACCGTGTCAGTGATTTGTAAGAGTCAGGTTAACTTATAATCATTAGTAATAAAGTTCTGTAATTCTGTTGTATTACAAAGCTGTCTCTTTCCTTTTCATTTCCTTAGAGTCGGATGAAGTACGAGAAGGTGCACAGCATATACAACAGGCTCTTGGCCATAGAAGATATCGATCCCACTCTGGTAAGAGGAGGCGCAGCAGGGAGCTCTTCCACACGCACAGACGGTGACAGAGCAGCCTCACAGCAGGGGACATACAGGAGTGCCCTGGTCACAAGGGGGATCCAGCAGGCCGAGCACTGGGGGACGGAATTAGATGAAAATTTAAGTGAATTTGGTGGTTATAGACAGCCTTTAATCCACTTAGATACACTGTCACGTGCACGTCTCCCCAGTGTGCCTTCTGGAGAATCTCTTAGACCATGGAGATAATGAGTGAAGATACTAAAGATATCATGAAGCAGCTCCTTGTTTTGTTGGCTCAGCTAAAATTTCGCTTCCCCTCACCTTAACTTATGAAAAACACATTGATTTCTCCCACTGTCCTCCCTGCAGAGCCATGTTACAGTTCGCAGGCAGCTTGCGAAGAAATTGGAAGTGTACCACACAAATATCAATGTGCATTGCAGTGCATCGACCCAAGTTTTAAGTAAACAATATTGTTCCTAACGCCAGCTTTGAACCGAACAAATGGTAGACGTATAGCCTGTCCTCAAAAAGTTACTTAGCTTATAAATAAACGTGGCAAAGCAGGAGAAAGAAAAGGTCTGAGGTCTAAGATTAAATAATAGATCAGTGTCTGAGGAAGAATAGCTATTTATTGGCATGCTGCATTTGTTATGCATACACCATAATGCTTTCCAGATATGTATTCTATGAAAAAAAAGTGTGTACATATATATATACATATATGCGCCACTTCCCCCTTTTTAAGGAATGCTGCTGTTTGGGATCTTAGTTCAAAGTGGAGGAAAAATAAATACCATAAAAATGCAAATCGCAATCTGGCTAATGAGTTAAATGAGCACCCTCATTATTTTCTTCATCAGGCATAATCATTTAAAGCAGCACGATTTATATTTTGGATTCTATAATATACATAACTGTGCTGAAAGAGGCCTTTTGCCTTTTTTTAGTCTTATGGATGTCTCTAGCTTAACTGGAAAGTTCACATTTTTAGAATAAGCGAGTTACCTCCAATTCTCTGCAGGTACCAGTGCATGTATTTTATATTTATCATTTTATATTCATCTACACTGCATTCATCTACTTAATGCCCATATCTCCCTCCCCAAAAATTTATTGTCATTTTAGTGATTCAGCCTTGGTTATTTTCTGCTTTTTAAAGAAGTGTGTGTGTGTATATATAAATATAGATATAAGTAAGCAAAAGCTTTGTCTTAGTGCTTACAGCCTGACAGCATAGAGGCAAAAGGCAGTTTTGTTGGTTGCAGTTTGGTGAGAGGAGATGATGCCAGATAGAGCGCAGGGCTTTCTTGTGTCTCAGCACTCTTTCTCAGCAGTGCCTGTTGTGTGAACGTTAATCTACGCCCTAGGTCTATATCCAGTACATGAAGTTCGCCAGGCGAGCAGAAGGCATCAAGTCTGGCCGAATGATATTCAAGAAGGCCCGCGAGGACGCCCGGACGCGCCACCACGTCTACGTGACGGCGGCTTTGATGGAGTACTACTGCAGCAAGGTGAGCGCCGCTGCCCGGCGCGAGCCCCGGCGCCTGCCGGGCAGGGCCGGGCGCGCCGAGGCCCGTAACGTTCCTCCTGGTAATGATTGCAGGACAAGTCTGTGGCCTTCAAGATTTTTGAGCTCGGGCTGAAGAAATACGGGGACATCCCGGAATACGTGCTGGCCTATATCGACTACCTGTCTCACCTCAACGGTAAGGGAGCTCTGAGCGCGGCGAGGCCGTGGTGAAACCCGCGTCTGCCTTCCCTGCGGGTTGGCTCCGAGCCAAGTGCTCTGTGTTCTGCCTTCCCTTCTGGCTCGCAGGGCAGCCAGACCTCTCCGCAAAGCTCGGGAACTGGCTCACAACGCCCTGCCCTTCTGTCCCCGCCGCCACCGATTGGCGCGAGGTCCCGTGTACATTCCCAGAGGAATGAACATCTGAGAAGCATGTTAATGCTGCCCTGATTTACAAGGGAGTTAATTAAAAAGCCTGATAAAAATTACACGAGGCCAACCAGAGGCTGTGCTGTTAAAATAAACTGTATTAGAATTGGCTTGTTACTATCCACGAGAGACTTGATGGAAAAATTTACTTTCCTTGGGCAAAGCTTCGTGTAGATGTTCCAGTATTTTTGTATTTACTGAAATTCACAAGCAGGGATCAGGTATCACAAGCCCTCTTATTTAATTCAGCGCATGGAAATGATTTTAAATTGTCTTTAATCTACTTTACTCAGTGTGATTTTTCTTTTTTCTTTCTGTTTTTAAGAGGACAATAATACAAGAGTTTTGTTTGAACGTGTTTTAACTTCAGGGAGCCTCCCACCTGAGAAATCTGGGTATGTCTCCAAAAGCAGTTTTGCTACACTGAAACCATACACTAAACCCTCTCGAGAACAAACCCGACACACGTGTCAGAAAAGACAGCGCGGGGCAGAAGCAGCCGCGGGTGCCGCTGCCCTTGCAAGCACTGCCTGCAGGGGCAGCAACTCTAAGTAAAACAGGGAAAGAACAAGCGAATGCTTGGCAGTAACCGCTCGGCGACACGTTTTCATTACTATTGCAGAAAAGTGCGTCTCTAAAAATGACTGTGAAATCCTTTGTGCTCCTAATAAGAAGCTCTTAACTGTTCTCTGGTTAGCATAAGCATCAAAACAGAGAACTCGAGCGTGTTGCTGGGTGCCTTCATGTGCCTTCGTCCTGTGCTTTATTCTATTTTTATTTTTGGTGGTGGTGGGGAAATACCTCTGCTCCTTGGAGCAAGCCACAACAGTTTCGATGCAGAATGTTCCTCACAAGTAACCTCAAAAGCTAAAACGAAAGTTGATTCAGGTCCAGAAATACGGTCAGATATTGTCTAGGCTGTATTAGAGATTTTTCATAAAGAAATAACTAATAATTTGCTGTCATGTCATTATATGCATTTTAGGCCACGTAAAATTCTCTTACTGCCTAATTATGTATGTATTATGTAGCAGGATATGTGAATGCTACTCACACCTCTTAGGCTGTTGCTAAAATCTTACTTCAAATGCTATTAAGTCATTCCCATCAGTAATCCTTTCCTCTCCATAAGAAGGTGTACTGCAGGGATGAGCTTTAAAGCCCCTTATGATCCACTAGATTGAGAAATTTCACAGAAATTTTTAAGGCACCGGGAGGGCAATAGGTGCATCTCAAATAAATAACAGAAATGGCAACGTGTTCCCAGGCAGCCTCGTTAGAACCGCTCACGCTACATGTTTGGTAACTGGGCTGAGGTCAGTGTTGCTGCCCCCTTGAGCGCCCGTCCTCGTGTCTGTTCTCTTGCAGGGAAATCTGGGCTCGGTTTTTAGCTTTCGAAAGCAACATTGGAGATCTGGCCAGCATCCTGAAGGTGGAGAAGCGCCGGTTTACGGCGTTCAAGGAGGAGTACGAGGGTAAAGAAACGGCCCTGCTGGTGGACAGGTACAAGTTCATGGATCTCTACCCTTGTTCTGCAAGCGAACTTAAGGCTCTTGGTTATAAGGTAAGTAGCTAGTTTTATTATTATTTCTAGCAAGGTTATGCAAGTTCTTTATTTAGCACTTGCCTTATATTTTTATTTTCTTTAATAGAAAAGTAGCTGAGAGGCCAGGTTAGTTTTTTTTCTTGTGTTGTTATCGCTAGAGGCTTCGACTGCTTTTTGACTCCCTACTTCAGTGACAGCAAAACCAGGCTGTTATTTTTTAACTCCTTTCCATCTCTGGCCTTGGTGTCTAGCTGGAACCTGCTGGGCCAGACCAGGGTGAAATCATGAGACTGGCACATGGCAGCTCCCCCGAGCTATCCGTGTGGGAATCACACAGCCCTGGAAAAAAACAGGGCAGGAGGAAAGTCCCTTTGTTGATCTGCTGAGTGGAAGCAGGATTGACGTGAGGCTGTTAAATATTGTTCTTAGAAGTCAATCGGGGAAAAAAGTTGTCTGTGCAGTTACAGTCGTGCCTGCCGGGTGGAAGGGCCTCGCGCGAATGTGGGGCTGGGGGGAGCTCAGCTGTGGGGCTGGGGCTGCGTGTGCTGCTGCCTCCCTTAGCCGTGAGCCCTCTCCAGCCAGGGCGCTGCGGAGAACCCCACGAAGAAGGGAGATGGCAAGGCCCAGTGGTCTGCGCTGCTCACCTAAACCTTTGTAAGCGTAAAAAAAAACAGTACAATTCAAAAGTGATGAACAGTGAGGATGGGTGACGCGTCTAGAGGGGTTTTGCTGCACGGTTTCGGCCGCAGTAGCGGTATCGAGCGGCGGCAGCAGCGCGGCCGCGCTCAGCGCGCTCTCCTCGGCCCTGCAGGACGTGTCCCGTGCCAAGCTGGCCGCCATCATCCCGGACCCCGTGGTGGCGCCTTCCATCGTGCCTGTTCTCAAGGACGAAGTAGACAGAAAACCCGAATACCCCAAACCAGACACGCAACAGATGATTCCGTTCCAGCCTCGACACTTGGCACGTAAGTCAGACGCTCAGTCCAGAGCGACTGCTGCTCATTGCTCCCCTTACCACAGAACTCCCCTGTGTTTCGTGAGCTTAGGCACCGAGCCTTCCTCCTCATCGGTGCTGGCAACACGGACTTAAGTTTTAGGCTGCTGTTTAACTGACCTGCCGAAGGCCTAGATGTTCTGCTTAAACTAGGATCGTGTGGAGACGTCACTGGGGCCTGCTCCTCGCATCCCGCGCTCTGACCGATCCGCACCCAGGCAGAGGAGGTGGAAGGACAGGGCAGGGATCCTCTGCACCCCGGGCTGACGCTGTGCAAGGAGTGGGGTGGCGCGCGGGCCTCACGCCCTTCTTTCTCCACAGCTCCAGGTTTGCATCCTGTCCCAGGGGGTGTTTTTCCTGTTCCGCCAGCAGCCGTCGTCCTCATGAAGCTCCTGCCCCCTCCCGTGTGTTTTCAGGTTTGTTTGAATTAATTGTGAGACCTTCAGAAAACGAGAAGTGATTCTGTGTTGACAGTGTGTGCACAGTGTGCGCAGAACAGTATTAATCTTCTCAACTTTTATTTTGTGTCAGGGTCCCTTTGTTCAAGTGGATGAACTCATGGAGATATTCCGAAGATGCAAACTGCCAGAAAGTGAGTCATTTCTTTTAAGAGTCTCGGGTAGTGCCACATGTATGTGTGTACATTTTATATATGCACATTTCAGCCTAAAGTTCAGATCTTATTTAGAGGTGGTGCAGATGTGTAATTATTATTTGTTTATAGGCTCTGTTTATAGGCTGGGGTCAGCCTAGACACATTTGCACACTTAATCGTAGAGATAAAAAGTAAAAATAAAAGCTCAGAATCATCCCCTGCTGCTTTAATAACAACATGCCTCCTACTACACATTCTGTGGTAAATGTTATAGAAATGATTTTCCAAACTCATTAATTACAAACTTGCAATAGGGGGAATCCATCATTAGCTGCAGACTGTTGCAGCGTTTGGTAACAATTCCAGATCTGTGTTGCCTTCAGTGCTACAAAAAGGGCTCTGTCCTCTCTTTATATGTCAAAAAATTACCTATCCTGGATGATTAATGTGCACCTCCTGATCCGCTCAGTTACTTTGGGAGCCAAAGCAAGGATTTAGTTTTGTTTAGAGGGAAAAATAAAGCACTTTCAATTTAAATGCAACATTTTTCCAATCTGCTGTCCCTGCTGGCAGAACCAGCCTTGCTAGGCATCTTCCTGCTGAATCAGGCACACGTGCAGGGTTTCCCAGCAGGTTTTCTGATTAAGCTTGTAACCAACCTCAATATTTGCGTAAAGAGAGGGCTCGATTTGAAGCAGCAGCGTTTACTTATAATTAGTGTTTGCTCTAGCTAAGAGTTTTAGAGAGTTGGAATTTGATTTTTCCGCCTAAATTTTGTAGAAGTAAGGTAGCCAAATACCTTGTTCTCCAGACCTCTCCCCTGCGCATGCGTCGTGGTGGCCCTGCTTGAAGGCTCTTTGGTTTTTCTTAACTTTTTCCTTATTCCAGAATTTCTGTTCAGCTTGGCCGAAACACCTTTCTACTGCGGGGATCTAGTTTCACAAGTTAAGCTGATCTTTCTCTTGTCCTGCAGCTGTTGATGAAGCCGTAAGAATAATTACTGGAGGCCTCCCCGAAATAGCTGTGGAAGGCAACGGACCTGTGGAAAATAACGCCCTGCTCAACAAGGCCGTCAAGAGAGCAAACGAGGACTCCGATGACGACGAGGAGAAAGGATCGGTCGTTCCGCCTGTTCACGACATCTACAGAGCACGACAACAGAAGAGAATCCGGTGAGACGAGTCTACAGTCCCGCTGCGATAGGCAAAGACTTGTACGGAGTTTGCCTGTCTCTTAAAAGTCAAGCTTTAAAAGGGACAGCTGCAAACAGAAAAAATCTTGAAAATGGTTTTGTTACTGTGGTGCCTCTTCTCCCATATTGTTCTTGAACCAAAAGCAGAGAGAACAATCTGACAATGTGCTCTGAACAACAAAATTAGATTTTTCAAAAACACAAGTGCAAAATGACTAAACTGCATTTTGTTCTTTCTTCAAGGATGTTCACATCGACCACTTGAAATCTTGTGGGTTTTCAACAGTTTTATTTTAAAAACTGGATGGCTTATAATTGTGAAGCATTTTTAATTCACACTTTCTGGAAAACAGTTGTTCTCCGTTTGTTCATGTAGTGTCCTGCCTTATTGTTCGTTTTTATTTATGGCAGAATGTATGGAATCTGTTTTGTAGTTGAAAATGGAAAAAAACATTCCTTTAAAATAAAAGGATATCGATAACATCATGCCTTATTCTGGTTTTATTCAAATATTTTTTTTCTAAATACCACTCAGTTCCTTCACAAGCGATGTTAATACGAATAAAAACCATCACAGGAAACGCATCGGACCATGTACACCAGAATTCACTTTTGTTCCAGGGTTCTGGAAGATCCAGTACAGTTGTTCTGAATGCCATGACTGTTTAAAGAAGCCAGCAAAGTAAGACCATGTCAGTACCTATTCCTAATGTGGATTGTCCTGACCCTGGGTAACTGCATTGGTCCTCTATTAATAACGTACAAAGCTAAATGTTAATCTATTAGCTACATCGTTTAACCTGCTGTTTTCAAAGAACAGAAATGGCTTGGGAACTTCTGAAGCCCTTCCTACGTGTACTTTAGATTTTAACTTGTACTGGCCTATTGGGTACAGCACCCCCCTAGGAGCCCCCTGCCCTCCAGGGCAGTAACTGCCGGGCAGAGCTGAAGCGGGTACCTATGGGGCACAAGTATCGACAGGCAGAGCAGGGGATGGCCTCAGTAATGCTCTTTTTTTTTTTTAATTTGGTAGTTAGCATTATCTGCATGTCTTAAAAATTACTTTGAGAAATGGAGTACCATTTAAAAATATATGAGGCTGGCAGAAACGCTCGGCTGAGTCGCACTGTGGGCGACTGCGAGTTCTCCTGTTTTGATTTGTTAATTAATCACCAAAACGTAGCTGGAAGTTATCCTTACAGAAGAACTTCTC
>JAUBNY010000948.1:356248-370611 GCA_032275445.1 Crypturellus soui
CGCCGCGCGCCCCCATTGGCTGCGCCCGGGCCGCGGGGCGGGGCGCGCGCCGCAGCCGTTGGGCGGGCGGCAACGCCCTCCAACCGCCGTCCCGGGCGGCGCGGGCCCGGTAAAACACACGGTAACGGGAACTGCGACAGCGAACAGCGTTACCGGGACCTTCCCCGACACATGTGCTACACACGGGACTCTCAGGCCCAGAGGAAAAGGGATCTACTTCAGCTATGGCCACGGCCCAGCCTTTGAAAGTCCGGTATGATACTGCTGTTCAGCAGGCAGAAGGGAAAGGTAGAGACTACCCTCTTGGGGACAAAGCTGGAGGGAAAGTATAAGAGAAGATGGTTCTGCTGTTCTCATAGGTGCCTGACTGTTTGGATCGTTGCCATGAAGGCATTAGATACACCATTAAAATACATAACACATGGATTGGTGTGCATTTCCATGTACACTATTTTCCTATCCCTTATTTCCTAAAAGCTTGAAGTTGCACCTAATACTTAGACAAACCTAGCTGCAAGTGAGTAGATGCCTGAATTCATTTTGATTTTTAAATAACTGGTTTCTGCAGAGCCGTTGCGCACGCTGCGAGGGCTCACTGCACCCCGGAGATACCACGGCACTACCGGCAGCTCAGAAGGTGGTGGCGGGGACACTGCCCCGTCTCAGAGGACCTGTCGAACGGCGCTCGCGGGAAACAGAGCCAACAAGCCCCAGCACGCAGCTAGCTGCAAACCCAGGGGTTATCACATTTCTGTTTCTGTACGTTGCTACTGAGCGATCGGCACGCCGCGGTGCACTTGTGTCTTTGCCCGTTTCACCAATAGTGACTGCACCACGCTCGTTTATCCCTCCGCTCCGACAGGCACAAAACACGGATACGCAGGCAATGGCTCGTGGGTCACCTGCCAGCTGCTGCCACAACAGCAGCTCATGTCAAAGGACGTTACAAAAAGCTAGATGTTGTTTAACAGTTCTTACATTAATCTAAAATGCTTTGCTAAAGCATAGGGCTAAGCGTCTAAATACAGCCTGAATTGCATGAAATGCTTCTGTGCATCACCAGGCAGAATGGGCGCTCACTGGGACTGTTTCTAGCTGGTGGTTCCTTCAACTGCAGTGGAGAGACCCCAGAGCAAGTACAGCTGTGCTGTATCTGGCATTGCCTTCCACAGCGTGTTCCTCAAACAAGCCTTCATGAAGCTGAACATGCAGTGCACAAGGGAAAGCCAAGGATGTGATTAGTATCACTCATACTCAAGTCGTCAGGACCGACTTTGCAGCACTCATATGCACGTGAAGCAGTACCTTGTGCCAAAAGTGGTTTGTTCCACCGAAAAAACACAGGACTGCACACAGGTGCAGGTGCTGCATAAAGTAAATGTATCAAAAACCCGGTACACAGAGCATGACAAAGGAGGTTAGAAAGAGCACAATTAAGGGAAGTTTGATTTTATGTAAAGCTTTGTTTGCTCTGATCTAATAAAGTGATGTAAAGTTGCACACACACAGATGTGTGATGTAGTGCCTAAAATTGATTTTAACAAGTTGGGTTTGCATAATTTGCATAGTGTCAGTCAGGAACATCAAAATAAATGTCTATTTTGATTTGATTTCAGGTCATCTAGAAATCATATCCTCCTGTCGGCTACAACAGGATCAAGAGATTCTGAACAATTTGCCAACTCAAGACTCTCAGGAATTCTTGGAAACTTATGTAAGAACCCTAGGGTTTAATTAGAGGCAGAAGCAGGGTATTTAAATTCAACAGCCACAATTTCAGACATGTCTTTACTGATCAAGATATGAATAAATTACTCAGGTCAATTAAGTGCTTGCTTGAGCATCAAGATGATAAAGAATAGAGTGGGCTGTCCTATATTCAGGTCTTCTCTGATTATGGGGATGCACAAGGCAAAACCGAAACTAGTATCACAAAGTGAAAAACTGAGGAACACTTTTGTAAAATTAGGAAAGAGTTTGATTTCTCAGTGAACACTAGCAGACCATGATATAAGTAGGCATTTTTTGCAGAACACTTGTATTTTTTAAGTAAAAAATAATTCAGATTCCACTTTTCTGAAGCATTAACACAGACTGTGCACTTTAAATGCTAATCTTAAATCTCATAAACAAATATCAGACTACAGAAGGCCGTCTCTGTTTTGTACTAGATTTCTTTAGATTTCAAATGTCTTCCCACAATAATATAAATTTCAAAGATTAAGTGTAGTCAGAGCTTAGATTTAAATTAAATACATATAATGTTTTATTGTCATAATCACAAGAATTTACTGGGCCCAATCTTTATGGCTTTGTTTCTGAAAAAGCATAGCAAATAATACTTATCATAAAAATTCAAAAAAGTATTCCAGATATTTAGAACAGTTACTCTTTTGTACTTTTTACTTAAATATCAACAATGCCTGTATTCATTGCAGTGCTGAAGCTGATGAAAAGAGTACATTTTGAATAGTAACCCTTAAAATGTTGCTCCATTCCATTCACAAGTGATCAGGCAAATTAAACTTCACCATACACGACACTCTCACGTAAAGCTACTGACTTAAAGGAAAACAAAACAAACAAAAAAAAAAACCACCAGGAATTTCATTTACAGGAATCAAAACCCTACCATTAATTACATGAAGATATAAAGCACTCTGTGTGTTGCTTTTTTATATTAGAACTGTCCTATAAAAATCAGAAAACTTTATCTCCCACTTTTATTAATCTCAAATTCTAAAAAATGAATGCTATTCGTATGATATTGGATGGCAAAAGACTTTAATATGCTAGAAATATGAAGGAAGTGGAAAGAACTCGCAGCGTGACTGCCTTAGTTTGTGCTATTTGTACTAAAGAGCACGAGAGGTTTGCCTGGGGCAGAACTCCACGGGTTACCGAAGATGAACACTCTCCCTTAGGGTGCAGAGCAAGTTGTTCACAAAGGACAAGAAAAAAAAAGAGCAGTTGTAGGTGGGTTACAACGATGCCATCCTGCAACGTTTAGCCCACAATCCAACCACCTTTGAGACAAGCCACTCGCAGTTGCACAGCTTAGGCAGGATTTACTCCCCAAGTGCAGACTTCAGGATTTCATAATGACATGAAGCCTGTCAGGATTCCACCCCTGCATTCCTGCAGAGACTGGGACAAACAAGAAGCTGCTGAGACAGAAGCCTCTGGGCGAGCGCCTGTTTGAATGAACAAAGCGGGCACTGTTGAGGAGGGAGATCCTTCCATCCCTGGCCGGAATACCAATGCGAGTGCACAGCAAAGCGGAGGAGGAGAAGGCAGGCGACCAGCCGGGCGCGCACTGACCTCCGGCGGGACATGGCTTTGCTCGGAGACAGTCCCGGCACAGGGGCTGGCACGGGAACAGATCAAAGCTGGTTACTTGCCTTGGCTCACTTCAAGGAAGTGCATAGGGCACCAAGGTTACTAGCAGTGTGACACACAACCAGCTGGCCTCTGCAGCTCTATCAGGACATTTTAGTAAGCTAAACTAGTAAGGAATTTTGTCTTTAATGATAAAAAGACATTTAAGATATACATATATTTTAAGCGTGCCCTAGTGTGGTCCCAACAGCCCTGTTTGGATAAAGACTCCTTGCCCAGCAGTACAGGCTCACTACGATCTCCATGCCAGAAACCGGCTCGACTAGAAGGAGCACTCACAGGGCTCAGCCACAAACAAGTAATTGAAATTTAAGAGCTTGCCATCTAGCGCCCTGCCAGTCTAGCACTTACGCTTTCTCAGGGAGCTGTGGTAGCTGATAAACTCTGTATTCCTGCATATTGCAGGACAAAAGCACAGGCACTGACTGCAGTCACTGCTGAGCGTGGTTCTAAAGCAAGGCCCGGGGAGCCGGGCAGAGCAGCGAGGGCGGAGGGCTGTGGCCCCAGGAGCAGCAGTGGTAGACCTGGCGCTGCCAAGTGGGGACTCACACTCATCCCCGGGACAAGTTTTGTGGCCCTGCTCCAGGAGTGAGCAGCTACCAGCCGCACAAGCTCAACAGGACAGAACAGCTGAGAGATAAGGGGAAAAATATGAAAACTCTAAGTGGATTTGCTGAGTGTAAGTGAATTCTTGATTTTGACCATCTGTTGTAACAACTCACCAGTTACACTGTTATTATTCCATATAATACTACATTGAATTTTAGCTCCTTTCTTCAATTATGTTGCTCACATTCTGTTGTGGCGGCAAAAACATGTAAGAATAATGCACAGACTAATCACACTAAAAGCCACCAGTTAGGAAGAAGGCATCCAAACAAGATGAATATATTGACTGTATATTGCCTGGTAGTTTTACAGTTTAACTAGTATCTACCATTAGCATAATTACTTTCATATTTCCATATTACCCCTATGCTCAAAAAAAAGTGCATTTAATTGCCATTTCCATGCACGCTAACCCTATACACATTCGCCTACGTCAAAGTGTAAGACTTGAATGCGCTGGTTAACATGTTAGCAACCTATTTCCCAACAAATCTCCTTAACTAGGTCAAAGTCCTAGTTTGCAGGCTGTGGAATCTTTTTGTTTATTGGAAATGTTCAAACTCTACAGACAGAGAAGTCAATTCATGCTTTTTCCTAACCTTTCACATGGATGTCTGAAGTGAGATGAAACTGCTAAGCTTTTGAGAATATATCTGTATTTGCAAAAATAATAAAAGAATTCATCTGATTTATAAATCTTTCTTAAAAGTTTTTGCTCATCTCACACTTGGAATAAATTATGTTGAAATGCTGACTATACAATATAAGATGGAACCAGAGCCCAGGAAAACACACACTTGAAAACGGCTTACTATGGGAGGCAATGAAAAACCACTGCTTCCATGCAAGCATATCCAGGCCTTTCAAGACTGATAATAAAACCCCTCTTCTGAGGGCAAAACAGAAGGCAGAAGTAAGATTACACTGAATTTATCTTCTTGCAAAGCCCACTATGCGTGCCAAAATGCAAACCACCCTCCACTGATGCCCTCAGCTACGAATGTCCCTGCGCCACTGGATCATGTTGCTAATTTACCGTGACTTTTCAGTCTGTTTTACTATACACTGTAAGTCTCACAAAACTCTTTCATAATTGGGATCACTCCTAACACCTCCCCCTGATCTTCTTAAAATATATATATATATATCTTCTTGCTGAGATTCTTCTTATACTGGCCTTTATAGGTATGAGCAGTCCTACCTCATCTGGATCTGTTTTTCTTCAAATGAAGGACCTTAACTGCTCCTCATTCCTATCTGGGTGGCACTGCTGCTGTTACTGCTTCCCTTTATCCCTTGGTATGGTGGCTGGCAAAAAGGGATCCTTTTGCCTACTTTTTCCCTGCAAGTGAAAGAATTTCAGCGGGTGCTTTAATGGGGATTAAGGAAAACCTAGGCAAAATAATACTTATTTTTCTTACTTAAATACAAGATAGTCTAGTAAAACTTTTAAGAGCAGAAAAGCCGTATCGAAGAAAAATGACATACGGGCCACCCCTGTAGAAATTGTTTGCTGTTTTCCCTCACCTTTCCTTCCTCTTCTGATTTTCATACATCATTGCTTGTATTCATCATTATCCTTTTGACAAGGGATTAAATTCTAAGAAGTTTTAGGAAAGTTTTCTGTTCTTTAATCTCTGGAAATGAAACAAAGATTTGTTAGGCTTCTACCGGAGAGGCAAACACCTATGAGGAATAAATTACTATGACTTTGTAAGATTATTTACTCACTATTGGAGCCGTTCATTTCCTTTAAGAAGCTGTATACTTTCAGCTTCTTGCGTCTCACCTTCAGTTTAATAAATAAGCACCTTCCTAGATTATAACTCACATTGAAATGCATAATTAAAGGTTCAGTTTCCACACTGCAGTGGGAAGACAACAATAACTCTATGGGCAAACAGCTGATTTTTTTTATTCATCTTGGTTTGTGAAATACCTCTTATTCATGGGGCCATTACAAAAATATTGTCGATTCACATTTATCTGCAAGCAAGTGGCTCAGAAAAGGGCAAAAAATCTTACGGCTACAATGCAAAGAAACAAATGTGGGATTTTAGCACTCTGTGTGGAGAAACAGAACTCATAAGAAAACATCTGCAGTAGTTTATTGCAATTGAAAACCCCTCCACCCTCTAGCACCATTTTCCCCATAGATACATAGGGATATTCTACTTAGAGAACACAGAAAAAAAGAAAAGTGTATCAAAACACACTTGCATCCCAGAAGAATATAGCCTAGCTTTTAGCACAGTTGTTTGGCTCCTCTCTTGTCATATCCATTTAAGAAATGGCATATACATAGTGTAACTGGGTTCAAGAACACTGAGAACCATACAAGAAAAAAAAAATCAGATAAATACATATTCCTGAATTCATACAATACAATGAGAAAGAACTAGAACTGTATTTCACCATATCAAAATATGAGAAAACATTGTCTAAAAAGTCATTTTTTTTCCCGACAGTCTAGCTTTTCAAGTTGAATATTTTAATAATAAATCACTGAGCATTATAGGGTTTTTGTTTAAAAAGTGTTTTCACTTTAATGGGTTTTGTTAATAACATCACGAATGGTACAAAACTTGTCCTTTTTCACATTTCCATACATTGTGTAACGGACCATCTGAAAATATGGACTAAGAATACATAAAGTGTCTCTTGTCAGCCCTAGCTCCTTTTTGCCATATGTAGAGAAGATACGCAGAAAACATGCATTTGTTAACGGCGACATGTTAATCTTAGCTTAAACAATAAGATATGGCAGAACGTGCACTATGTAACGCACAGGTATGTAACAGGGTAAGAGCAACCAAATGTCAAGTGTTGACAACAAAATAAGAAATGACTGATGACACACTGACATTTTATGACCATAGTTTTAGCTTTTATGTTTTAAAATTGTTTTAAATAGTAGTAAATATTTAAATAATACTTAAAATATATTTCCCCCTATGGAAAACATTTACTCGGAAGACAGCTTGTAAGATTTGCTTTTTTAAAAAGTAGTATTCCATTTAGACAACATATGAATAAGATACATGTCACAGAACTTTAGAGACCCTAAATTTCTTAGCCATTTTCAGAGACGGTTTTTAAGTCCAATTTTGTCTCTGTTTCTTTTCTAGCAAAACTTTGGAAATAGCATCTCAAAGAAAACCTGCCCTTAAGAGAAATACTGTATTTCAATAAAAACAAACCTGATGTAAATAGGGATGCCATATTAAAGGAATAGATGGCAGAATTAAAAAATAACTCATCATGCAGTTAGTTTCATTAATTCCTAATTTGCTAATTCATAGTCTATGGAGAGTTTTGTTCCTTCCTAGTGTATCTTCTCTTGCAGACAAATGAGTGCTCAACTTCCACGGTCAGCAGATGATAAGGGATGAAGACCTGTTACTTCAATAAAGAAAGAAGACTGAGGTGTGGGTGCAGAAATAATTATCTAAAATGCAACAAAACAAAGCAAAATCCTTGTGTGAAAACTAATTTGTACATTGATTTTTTTCCTAAGTTTGCTTCAGTATAAAAATCCTCTTCAATCTCACTAACAATGCTTTACTTTGCCTTATGATCCTTCACATACTTGAGAGTTCCATTTTCACTCCCTTCTCACTTGGTAACTAGTAACCCAGCCACAGCGTTGGCAGCCCAAGACTAAGACAGAGGCTCCATTACAGGAATCTAACAGTCTGGGGTCTCATTCAAGGCAGCTTTCTCCTCTCTTTTATAGGCACAGCGCTTCCTTCACTGGCTTTGGGAACAAAAGAAACAAAATAAGCCAGGTGGCCTCTATGGCAGTGCAGAGCATCCTGGCCATTCCTTTTCTTTTTTTAACTTCTTCCCATTAAACCTTGTTGTTTCTTAAATCATCTGCTTTTTAATAATAACCAACTACTCCAAAAGCTTCTAATTTCTTTTCCAGTATCTATGGGCTTGGATCAAAACAACTAGCTTCCGAAGGCTACTTCTAGATTAACAAGTCCATAGGAAGCACAAAGTAGTGGCATATAAGTCATTTCATAAGCACAGAAACGTCTCTCCGTGAGTGACTCTCAGTCGTATTAGAAAGGGAGACACAAAGTCTTATAAGTTCCGTACGTACAATCAAAAAGTTAACCTTTTGGCTCCCTCAGCCTGCATCTCATCACTTTTAAAACCACCCATGAGGAGCGGCAAGCAGCGCCGTGCTCCCCACTGTAACGTGGCACCGCTCCGTGCCGGAGCGGTTCAACCCCTCTCGCGAGCCCCGAGGGCCGGGAGCCGCAGCCGCCGTCACCCTGGTCCGCAGGGGAACACGCAGAACGACCAAAACCAGGGCAGCTCTTCCACTCTGTATCTACCTTACTTGTTCCTGTTAAAATTTATTCGCTTTGTGATTGTACAACAGTCTGCACAGTCTTCCTAAATCAAAACCCATTTGCTCCCCTTGATTACCGTAGACATAGCAGTAGTGTGATAGTGAACTCCCTTTTTACAGCAAAAAGGCTATGAAGAGGCTTTTAAAAAGGCAGGGGCACATACCCATTTCCATTCTTGACTCAGTCTGTTCGCTGTAGTCTGCATACAGGTTTTAAAGGAGAATTATTGCTTTTAGAAGATGAAAACCTTTGGAAACATGGTAAACATCCTACAAGGTTCTAAAACTAATCAGCTAAAATTCCGTATATACTTTCATTTTCAAACCTCTATTTTATTACTGAAAATCAAATCATTTCATTTTCACATCTATTCATTAAACATTTCAAAGTTCTACAGTCTAATGAATATTTAGCAACTAAATACGATCAAAACAGAAAATGGGGAAATAGGTCGCATGGCAATGAAGATTATTTCATTTGGCCAATGAATAGTGAACCCTGCTTTCTTGGCTGAAATTAAGGCACTAAGTGGCAGTGAAAGGATAAAGGATTTGTTTTTTTTGTCTACATTATCTCAAGAACAGGCCTATTTTTTTTAGGACCCCAGTAGATCACATCTCCATCCTGAATGACTCCGTAAGGCATTCTGCTGGCAAGTTTAAAGAAAATGTTCTCCTGATTAGAGCCCATTACATTCATTGTCTAAGTGTGACTAGTGGCAATACTAACTGTTAACATACTGGAGGGAAAAAATCGCTACAAAAAAGATGTTTGAAGACTTGAAAGGCACCAAGAAGAGAACAGCTCTGCGACTGCCAGTTCTACAAACAACTATGAAAGCTGTGTTTAACACTGCATATAGTCTATTCAATCATCAATCTTTGTTGACGAAGATAAAGTGTAGTAGTACCTCATTTAAAACTCTCAGTTAATCAAGTGCTAGTTTAGTAAGAAATTTATTTTCACATATCGGAAAATAACTGCAGTGTCTAACACAACTACACTTAAAGCAAAACTAGTCTAGAATGCATTATTCTGGTTAACACTGAAGCAAACCTGTATAAACAAAAGGGTTACCTCAAGATATATAGTTTACAATATGAAATCAACATATAAATGAATAGGATTTACTGAAAACAATGGAAAGTGTATTACAAAGATACATGAAACAATTTTAACCACAATATTTCCTCTGTGAAAAATACAACTATTAGTGAGATAAAATGTACAATTGAATTCTTTTTTTTTCTAAAAGAAAAAAAAACAGTATAAAGGAAAATATTTTTTTCTTCAAAACAGGGAAAATAGTTAAGGTCATTGTCTTTCATTACAATATACTTTGACACAAAAAGCAGTCATAGGATTGCACCAACTCCATGTTCAGTCTCCTGAACATGATAATAGTAAAAGGAGTCCATAAAGCATAATGATATTACTGTTTTTTTGTTTTGTTTTTTTTTCATGATGGCATTGTATGTATGCAGGAACTGGTCACTCCGACTCTGTTCACAAAATGTACAATACTCTAAATTTGGTGGCCAGATACACGTGAAAATTAGTTCACCCCAAAGCTGACTTTTTCCTGTTGCTTAGTCAAAGATGGAAAAAATCTGTAGTGTTTTAAGTGTTATCTTTTTAGCAATAAAGAAAAAGGTATACGTAGTGCATGCTTTATCTTTTGTCAAAAACATTTCTGAAAATAAAACTAAGTTATCCAACAGTTTACAAAATAGAAAATAATTCTTCTGGTTAAAAATGTGGTTAGGTTTACGTTTAGTTCCATCTCCAAAGGACTGAGTTCCTTGGCAGCATCACTTTTCCTTAGCAAGAGCCAAGGCACAAAGTTCCAGAAAGAGAAATAAAAATGCCTATGAACAAGAATGCAGTCTGGCATGGTAAAAGAAATCAGAGCCTTTCTCTGAGCTTTCTGTTCCCTCAGGTTAGTGCCGTAGAAAAATGTAAGATTTGGGATACATTTTTGTTATGAGCATTTCTGCTGGACACGATTCAAAAGTTCACCAAACTTTTCAAAAAGATCCTCCACCCATTTCATATTTTTCATGCACAGCTGCACAATCTCTTCCTGTCCCAGGTCTGCACTCTTTTTCTGAACAGAAGAAATCTATTTAAAAAAAGAGAAGAGAGACAGACACACAAGCACATACATATACACGCTGGACTGCCAACATTTCAGAATTTTTGTTTTTATAATATTTTGCAGTTAAATACCACCCTTCTTTGAAAGAAAACCTTTAAGCTCAAAAACTAAACAAATGGCATTTCTTAGCAGTGGTTCTTGCCAGAGCTCCACTCTGATGTTTTTGTTACCTAGAGTATTTCGACCAGACAAAAACGTATTCTAAGCCATTCTAAGACACAGCAGATTATAGAGCTGAGCAGTTACAGAAACTAATGCAGTTTGTTTAATTTATTCTGGATAACACTGAAGAATGCTTGCCTACCAACTGATTCCTCATGATATATTCCCTACACAAACCCCACAAGACCCATATCTGAATGATCTGGGCAGCAGTGCCCATCAAAGACACATCCATGCTCAGCATGCCATTCTGTTTGCCACAAAGAATTAATTAAATTACAAGGAGGTCACAATCTATACTCATTTGCCAAAAAGAAAAGATCAGTTCCTCTACTGAGGCTCAGTATCCTCAATAATTCCCTTAATGTACTTAAAAATACCTCACAAGACAGCAATACTTACCTCCTCTTTACATGTCAGATATATGTGATATTTGTAATGATGGAGTGAGTGATACAAAGAATATAACTGTATTTTTTCTGGATCTACAGTGAATTCCTGCAAAAAGAACAGTTATTTTTACGTTCATGCATGTGTTGTTCCAAGAAACAGACAAGATGGGCATCACCTTCTATAAATACATCTTTCAGCATTTCAGAAACGGAAGCTTCATTCAAGTAACTGCCTTGACATACTTCGGTACAGTTTAAGGTATGTTGCATCCAATTTATCCTCTTAATCCCCTCATTCCCTATCTAACGGGGATGGCTCTGCTGCTCGGTGTGCTCCAGGAATAGGCGAGAGACAGGGCAGAGCTCTCTCCCTCCTTCCTGTTCTAAGGACAAACGGTTGCTCCATCGTCCTGCAAAGGCCACAAAATAACTCCTAAATCAATACACAGGAGAGGACAGCATTTTGCTCTAAATGTTTTAATAGAAGAGTTGTAGTTCAAAAACTGAAATAGCGAATAATTGTGAATTATTTTTTCTCCCTGCTCGAATACAGTATCTACGTTTCATAAATAAGTTTAAGTAATGATTTAACATACTGCTTTCAATGTTGCCTTTAACATCTTCTAGTTACAATTAAAATTTGACAAATTTGTTTCAATAAAAATTTACATTTTGGTATATCTGCATTTTGATAAAATAGATTAAATAATATTTTATACAAATGTTATTATCAAATTAGAAGTCAGATAATGGCAGCAATAAACCTTCTAAACACTTACCGGTGCTAACTTAGTGGTTGATTTAGAAGCCCTCAGTGTTTTCTTGTTATAAGCTTTACCATTCATTTTGATCTTAGACACAGACATTCCCCCTGTTTTCGTCTTAGCATCCCGAGTGATTACTGTCAGTTCAGGAAAGTTTTCCAAAGCGTTCTTTAAACAGAGAATATAAAGAGAAAAGATTATGAAAAAAATGAACAGCTGTCGGCCACTTTTCCTTTAGAAGTTAAAATACAGCTAATGAAGCAATTTGATCCTCCATAAAGACCTGATAAAAATCTTTATCTGATACCTATCAGGCAACAATACACAGTTTGAAAAGCATGACCACCTGGTCTTGGCTGTTTTAGTTTTTCAATATGAGAAGATCTTTTTTATTGTATCTCACGTATGATCCACAATTCCTTCACTAGAGCAAAAAGACAGGCTCCAGCAGGCATTTTTTAACCTTTAAACCCCCTTTTTTTGCTTTCTTCCCTATTCTACTCAAGAGTCTCTACAGTCTTACTGTGAGATGCCTGGATACTTGACTGCTATTCAGGCATGGGAGGTCTGCCAATTGTTACAGGGGTTGGATGCCGAAATATCTTCATGGGTTGTGTCCCAGCTCTTGCTAGGAATAAACCATTTTGCTTTTGCAAAATATAAAATAATTGGCTCTTATCAAACTCTGAAATAGAAAAGCTTGCACACAGTGAAATAGATGGCCAGTTTTAAAAACACTTTAAAAAAGAACTTTACAAAGTTCATTTTAAGACATGGGGGCAAACTTCATTTTTACCAGTTTCAGTTTTGCATTAAATTATTTATGTAAATTTGTTGTGTAAACATAGTGTTAACAGCTATTTTGAAATATTCTGCTATGCTATATAAACTGATCCTGAAAAATAATACCGTGTTAAATGAAGGTATATAACTTAGTATTATAGTCCAGAATGAGGGAAAAAAAAGAGAATTTAAGAAAATATATTAATGCTAGAGCTTAAGGAGTTAAGCATAGACTACTGTTACAATGCAGAAAGTTGACTAGATTAATTTTTAATAAACTGCACTTGGATTGAAAATTGTCCTCCATATGCCTTTTTTAGTGCTTTATAATCCCCAGTCACTTTCCTCTTTATTGAAAAAGGAAAAAAAAGAAAGAAAAAAAAAACCCCTTCCAGCTATAAAATTTACTGTGCAATGGAACAGTTACATATAGTTAACAATAACCTCAACTGGCTAACCTGTACATGTAAAATAGTCATGGCAGTTGCCTTCAAACTGGAACAAAACTTGAACAAGTTTGAATTATTTATTCTTTCTATCCACTGCAATAGCCTTTGTGATCGCTACTGTGAACTCTAGCTTTGGGTATCAGGGGTTTGGCCGTCTCTGCCTTCCTCTGGCGAACTCCTATTAACCAGAACTGTTTACGGGACAGGAGTACTGACCTAAAACAGATAAATTTGAATTGTAATGAGGAAGAAGAATATATTAGTGATTTCCATATCTTAGCACAAAAGACAGAAAAGGGTAATAATTACTTCCAAATAAATTTATGCAGTTACATCATTTACCAAGCTTAAGCTACAGACGAAGTAACATTTTCTCATTTTGTCAGCATAAAACTATAACCCAAAGATGGGATAAACTGTTGGAACCATAAAGTTGCAGGCAGAACAACTGAGCAAATCACTGACTGCTAACTTCGGAGTTGGACTGGTTAGCAATGCTGTGTTAAAATTCAAGTTTCAAATTAATTCAATGAAAGAGATCTTTTCTCAACTTATCCATGCATACAAATGCACAATATTAAGAATAAGCAAACTGACTGATGCTTATGAATAATTACATCTTTCAGTTATTGTTTTGGTGTCTCATTTCAGCCTAAGCATTGAATAATTGAATAACTGAATTGAATAACTGTGATCATTTGATCACAGCTGGAACAGAAGGTTTTCTTATGTTCATTGCTACACTGACTTGCATCTTAAGAAGAACCAAATGCTTCTGATGACAAATAGGTGTTTCATTTTTATTCAGAACATTATCCCAAGCATGGTACAAATCCGTACCTTCACACCAGAAACTGAGACATAAACATCTTTTTGTCTTGCAGTGTCCACCACGTCACTTAGACTTGGAATTCCATTAACTTCTGGCAGATTGTATTTGGAAATTACTGTTTAAGCTAACTTTAGAGATATAATTCACAATCTTTCTTGGAGTGAACACACAACAAAGGTTTTTTTTTATTATTATGTTAGTTATGAATTCTACTGAATAAACAGCTGTCATTGCTTACATTAGTAGTACACAAGATTTTTTTTTCCCCCTTTGGGGAAAATTGAGGAAAGGTATAACAAGCTACTTCTCGCTCTGTTCTGTGAATTTGCACGGAGTAACTAGAATTCTACAGATTCATATCCTACCTTAATGCGGCCTTTCTTCTCTGCACAAACAAGTATAAAAGAAGTAGCCACAGAAATAACTACTAACCCAAAACTCTTACTGCAAA
>JAUBNY010000948.1:374827-388195 GCA_032275445.1 Crypturellus soui
GAATTCTCTATTTCCAAATAATATTTCAAATAAGAAAATAAGGCAAGAGACACTTTTCTCCTATTTTTGAACCTCCCCATGGGCTATGCCAACAGGATTATCTGCTGGCAAAGGCTGCTTGTCAGAATTCTGTCCTATCTGTATCCTTCCCAATGTCAAAAACAGTTGGCTCACGAGCCTCCTTCCACTTACTTTATTCCAGTTGTGAAATCTTGTTCCATTACCCAGCCTGAATGATACCAAAGAACCCATGCTGGAAAGCAAGAATTTGCTCTTGGATATATTAGACAGAATTTAGAGCACAAGATCAAGAAAATCTTTTACAAAGGAGGTTGCTAAGAACATACACATTTTATTCTTTCCCATGTTTCCATTTAGGAAATCAGTTCCTATGAGAGTTCATAAGGTATTTTTATACTCACACTGTTAGTAGCAGCAAATTCTCTCTGTCCATCTCGCACTTCAGGAACAAACTTTTGCAACAAAGCCTTCTGCACTTTCCAAATAGCTGGAGGTTCTTTTCCTGTTTGTAAAGCAACCTATAAGAACAGAGAAGAAAAAATAGCTAAAAATGGTGTTTTTCTTCCAGAAGTGTACTTGTACACTGCAAGTTTTGAGCAAATCACCCAAGAATGAAATGAAAATAATTCAAATTTAAGCTCCTTCATTATTATGTGTCATTTATTTTAGGATAGTCAGACATGAACTACTATAAGCAATCTAAAAACTTTACCTTCCTGAGTGCTGATGATGTGCCATCCAGCTTCATCTATGCTGTGATGTTTTAACTAGTGTAACATATGCAACTGAGTCACAAAAATACATATTTTTAAGTACAGTGACATTTTATTTTTTTCAAATTCTTTGGTCTATGAAATAATTTAAAACAAAAAAAGGTAATAATTACTCCAAACAGCAGAAAAAGCTTGCAGGTCCCTACAGATTCTGCAGAAGCAGGAATCCATAGTTACCTATGACATTACAGCATGATGCTTGCAGTAATGTGAAAACACATATTACAATTCAAACTAGTGAACTAGATGGAGGTTACATTTTCAGTTCAACCTTAAAATATTTTTAAAAAAGTCTAAACTTTTTTCTTCACATAGTTTGAGAAACTGTGTTAGGAATATATCTGTAATTGGAGCCAGGAATGACAAATTATATGAATTGTACATTTAAAGTATTAGCTCAAAAATATCTTTTTGAGCATAATTAAGGAGAGAGGTACTTTCAAAGGACTGTTTAAATAAAGAAATAAATACCACAGAAATTACAATTCAAAATAAACTTCAATAGTTTTATGAGTGACACAAGAAAGTATCTTAACACTGGTAGCACTTGTTTAAGATGATAAAGTTACATTAATTAATTTAAAAATTAAGCTCAGTAGGATAAACAGGTAATCAAAAGTATCATAAATTAATTACTGCAATATTGTCGACTATGACAGCGAGAAAAGGAAAGCTAAACAAGGTGGTAGAATTTAAGATGGAGAGACAACAAAAAATAATAATCAGAGACAACAAGCAGCATCTCCATAAAGTCACGTTAAGGGCTGTAATGGTTGCATGTGGAAGCCCTTCCTTGTTGGCAAAGCAAACTGAACCCCTTACAGAAAAGACAATTCCAAGAATGTTTGAAAAAGCCTGAGTCATTTCTTCAGCATCTTATTCTTGAAAGCCTACTATTTTAAGATAAATACATTAGTCTCAACAGCCCTTGAAAAAATAGGTTTTTCAAAATTAAGAAAAGCTTCATTGTGGCATGGCTTTGGTGCAAACATTTTGATAATTTTGAAGACTTAACACAGGCTACCAACGGAGATCTACTTTATTATGCACGCAGTAGCGAGATGTTTCATATGCTTAATTAGGAGGTCACATTAGAGACATCTTGGCAGTAACTAGAAAATAGAATACAGTAGAAAATTAAGATGCAGCCTTTCCCCTTCTGCTAGTTTATTGAGGTTAAATGCACATTTTTTGTTTGCTTGTTTGCTTGATTTCTATTTTTATTTTTTTTTATTCACAGAAAGTATTTGGATTACCTTTAGTGTATCTATATCTTCAATCTTCACTACAAATTCATCACGTTCTCTGTACATGCCCTCTCCTCCACTGTCCGTATTCTCCTCATCAGTACATCCTTCTATTGCAACAGTTGCCTGCATTTTTGCTAACTGGTCTGAAGACACAGCATCCTGTTGAGCTACTTTTAGGGGATCAGCTGAACTCATTTTCTCCTGCACATTGACTACAGGAGCAGTTGTCTGTGGAGGTTCCTGCTTTATTACAGCAGTAGTAGCAGCAGCAGTGGCAGTAACTGCCACTTTTTCAGCTTCTGAAGCAGAAAAACAAGTTTTAGTTAAACAAATAATGACGGATCAGCAACATAAGAAGGAAACTAGATTTATTTTTCTTTTCTGTTACAATACACACAAAAACAACTATCCTAGCAAAAAATGGAAGTTTAATTTGACCACAATTAAACCACTAACATCAACTATTTCACCTCTGTTTGTATTGTTATTGTACCTGTTAGCATCTAGAAATAATAATGATGAATGACTTCGAAAACAATTTGATAGTTACAGAAAACAGGAAAAACTTTTTGTGATTAAGTAAATACAACAGTAAAAAAGTTACAATGGGGAAACTTCTTTCTAGTCTGCTCAGTGAGTTTTTTTTAAATTGGATTAAGGAAAGAGAAATACAAATTGAATATGAAAACACTGCTGTACAACTTTTGGACATTTATCATTTATATCTTGCAATAAGAAAACTGGAAGTTCTGGATTCAAGTCTTTGCAACATTCTAATGATTTAATAATAATAACAGTAATGAGCAATGAGGACTGATGATACAAAACAGAGACTGGAAAAAACATTCTTCTTCTCTACGCTATACAGCCAATGGAAACAACTTTTCAAAATGATCAGTTCTTTCTCCCTGAAAAATATAGAACTCCTTTTGATATTAACCACATATTCTTTGCATAATTATTTTAACATTAACTTCCTAATCCAAGGGAAAAAAAAAGTTATATAAGCCATAGTGTAGATATAATTGTCTTTGAAGTTAACAACTTTGTTATGATTTTTATACTGCTATTGTTGACTTCACTTGGAAGATACAAAAAAAAAGGGAGAATGCAACTTATATTTTAATAAAAGTACTCTGGAAGATATTACTTGAAGGTATCACTTAAGTATATTAACATCACAGTACAAAATCTATACACCAGGTACATGAAAAATCATGTAAACAATTCAGTAAAACTGCTGAGACATAAAATATTTTTTTCTGGATATACTTTATCTCATTACCACAAACATATTAATTTGTCCACAGAATGCTTTGATGGTTTTAATTAGATACAACATTATTAAGTTTCACGTGTATATTTAAATTCTCCAGAACAACACTTAAATATGGATACACTACTATAGTATTACTAAAAGAAGAATGTCATTTATATTTGTCTTTTTTGCATTTATGTGTAAAACAGGCAGAAGAAGCAATTAACAGCAGCTCTACAGAACCACATTTAGAAGGAATCCCCTGCTAAGCATCTGGTGAGGTATACAGTCTTGTATACAAGCAAATGGGAAGAACCGGAATTCCAGAAACTGATGATGTATATATTATATCCTTATGAATGTAAAAGGAAAAAAAAATAAAAAAAAAAGAACTGTATGTTGAAAATACCTCAAAGCAAAGCAGCATTAATTAAAAACTACGAACACTGGCAAGAAGTCTATACCACAGAGCACAGATGTAAGACAAAAGAAACAAAACAGGTATGTGTAAGGCTAAGTATGGCTGTCATCAACAAACGTGGTTGCCAAAAACAGTGCTCCTTCCTTAGCTTTTCCTCTTTTTGCGACAACGTATCAACAAGAAGCTACAAAGCAGATGGTTAATATTCCTGAAATCCAAGTCCAATGATTCTCGCCTTGGACGAGCTCACTTGTTCAGTTTACAAGTGTAAAAATCATTTTCATAAACATGCTCAGTGCAGCCCCATCAACAGAATGCACACAAATAACCTGGAACTCCACCTTTGCTGATGGCAACTCTTAATGTGTCCTCTTGCTGGGATTTAAAACCACTGGACACAATATGGTTTGTTGAGGTGTACAGACAAAAAAAAAATCATATTTAGAATTTTAAGCTAGGTAAGACAAGTGACATTATTCTCATTTGGAGCTAAACTATTTTTTAGCATTAAAATTGTCCCTGCCAAAGAGCATATAAAAGTCTATCTACAAATATTCTACCCGCAGAAAACACTTGTTTAGTTCATATGTGGCACAATGTAGTACTTTTAAACTTATAATAGTGTTTAAAAACAAATCAAGAAAACCTTTATTTGAACTAAAACCAGCAAAATGATTCTCCATTTTTTCCCACTGGCTACAGAAATCTCCTTCAATGTATACCACTGTAATAACTGTTTTACCTGATTTATTCTTTCTGTCAGAAGTATCATCCAGAGCTGACAATGCAGTGGAGATGCTCTTCTGAAGATCATGGTTACCTCCCACAGAATCATCCTCATCAGAAGAAAAAGAAGGCAACGCTTCTAAATTTTTCTTAAGTTCTTCATCAGCTTTTTTGGTGGGACTTTCTCCACTAGCCTCTGCAGCCACAGGTGCTGCTGCTGGCTGAGGCTTGGCAGACGACTGTAGGCAAGGGGCACGAGGCATCTGAGTAACCGGCCGCCTAGTCCTGTTTGGCATTCGCACAGCTGGAGCTGAAAACTGTTGCCTAGGCCCTGACTTCAGAAAGTCTAAAAAAGATGCAATAAATCCTGTTTTGACTTCAGGTTGCTTTTCTTCAACCTCTTTGATTTTCTGCCTCATTCTTTCTTGATGCTGGTAAGTGTCGTAACAACTTTCAGAAGCAGGAGAAGAGTACGTCAAACAGGAATCGTTTCCTCTTGAATTTTGTCGTTTACATTGCCCGCTTCTTTTTATCTGTTTCTGAATTGCACTGTCATCTTCTGCACCGTTTTTGCTTTGGCTTTTTCCTTTGCTTTTTTTCTTCTGAAGGTTCCCTGAAGTTAAGTCCTGGCATTCTTCTTCAGGTCGGCTAACGGTTCCCTCTCCCGCCTGGGGCAAAGCTATTTGCTGCAACGGACCCTTGGACTGGCTACCAGCTCCTGAGCCATCATCACAGCCCATGCTGAAATCATTCTCGGATGCAACACTCTCTTCACTTAGGCTTTTACCACTTGAAACAAAGTCTGTCTCTCTCGCATGCAGTGTACCATCAACAGGAACATCGTTATCTTCTTCAGATTCGTGGCTGATGCTAGACTGTTTCTTAACTGAAGCAATCCCTTGTTCTTGCTCCTCCTGACCAGGGCCAAGCGTGGGAGAGGTCATTCTAGATGACACATTTTGATCAGCTTCAATATGCTGTTGATCAAGGTTCACAGTTTTTGTCTGTATTGCTGACACTGGGGTAAGATTTATAGTAATTTGGCCTCCGTTCAGAGAAATATTATTTATACTTGGTGGCTTTCCAACTACAGTAGGCGAGGCACTGAAACCAGAAGACACGTGCCTTACGTCCATTGATCGAAACTGCGTTTTAGAATCCTCGCTATTCTCAACAGGCTGGATTTCCCCTTCGTTAGATGCTGATTTGGCAAAGTCAGATGGAGTCACTCCGCAGGCTGCTGCTGTTGCTGCTAAGATATCATCTACATTTGACAATATATTCCTCTCATCATTGAGAAGCATAGTTTCTGGGAAACAGATTGAACTAAGAGAAACAAACTGATTTTTTGAATCATGTTGATTTGCTTGAGTAAAATGATCTTTTGTTGTCAAATGTTGCTGCAGCTGTTTTGAGGACTCAGAAATGTCCATTTTCATTACTTCTGAGTTTGGAGTAAGCAGCTGTTGCTGAGGAAGACCCCCATTACTTTGAATAATATGTCCATCCATCTGAAGGAACGGATGTGTCACCTGCTGAGGACTCTGTATTCTTTGCACTTGTGGTAATACTTTTGCTTGTCCCAAACCTGACTGCAGAATCGACTGATGAAGAATCTGTAAATCACAAGCAGACTCCAGAAGCACCTGCGCACTGGGCAAACACAGCTGATGTCTTAAAGCATGAGGCTGAAGCTGTGGCGATGTACTAATGACTTGGCCCTGCTGCTCTTGAGCTTTACTTTCATGTACCTTAAGCATGAGCGAATGTTGCTGGTTTAGTTCTTTAGCACTCACATTTACTTGTGCTGTTTGCATCAGATCAGCTGTCTTTTTTATACCATGGCTTATACTACTGATATGGCCAATATGTTGGGAAAGCTGCTCCACAGAATTAACCATTCTTTCATCTTTTTTTGCTCCTTGAAGACTAAGCCCAACAACTTGATCTTCAAGTCGAGAGTTACTTCTGATCACACTTTGAGAATATCTGTCATCTGCTTTTGAGACTCTGTAGGATGCATCCTGAGCACTGATTTCATCATCAGTTAGCCTTTGGGTGGAAGATTCGAGGGCAGCTTGCTGCTGTAATGCTTGCATATCCTGCATTGACAATTCTTCCTCTTGTTTTGATGAAGCATATAAATTAGAGTCAGACTTCCTTTTAACATAGGATTTTGTTTCTGAGGAAGGCCTATTGTTCTGCAGTGACTGCGAATGAGCTGGGGATGCAAAAGGAGATGGCAAATATTTTTGAGACTGTGGAGAGGAAGATTCTTGTGTCTGAGAGTTCTGAGAAGAATGCAAAGAAATAAAGTTCTGATTAGGACTTGAAACTGGAAGTGTTTGTATCCGAGGAGAGGCAGAAAAGGGAAGAGAAGGTGATGTTAGTGTTAAAGACTGCCCTGAAGAATAGCTTTCTGAAGGACTAACAGCTGATAAAACTTGTGACTGAGATGAAAAACTAACTTGGGATTGACTAACTGGAGATAAACCCTGAGAGTGACTAGAAGAATAGCTCTGAGATTGGCTGACTGAAGAAAGTTCCCTTGTTTGCCCAGAATAGTCCTCATTTGGAACCGAAGTCAACACCTGTTGATCTGAGGAGTAACTTAGCGTTTGACTGTCAGAAGTAATAGTTTGTGATTGCCCAGAAAAAGTCAATGTTTTATACAATGAGGGCAGCTTCTCAACCTTGCTAGATGAGAAATCCTGCGAGTGACTGACAGGTGGCATGTTCTGAGTCTGGGATGAAACATAGTTTTGGGATTGGCTGACAGACAAGAGGCTGGGGAGCTGTGCTGTAGAATAGATCTGTGCTTGGCCTGTAATTACAGAGCTCTGGTTTTGTGCAGTTTTGGGATAGCTTTGTGTCTGCACAGTGAGAGCTACACTTTGAGGTTTGGGGGTCTTTGTTGACCTTGGAGGCTGCTTTGTGGAACAGTTTTTCACTTTTGCTGCGGAAGCAGATGGAAAACCAGGTGATGGAATCGCCGATGTGTAAGACTGAGCAAGTTCCACTGTGACTTGAGAAGTCTTCTGCTGTGGTCCTCCATTGCTCACCTGAGTAACATCTCCAACGGGACTACAGGACAACGCCGAGTGCCTAGACGTATCCTGAAAATTAACTCCGCTCGTACTCGTTAAATAGCTGTGTAAGGAATGCTGTGAAACAGTCAGTTGAGCCTGAACAGACTGAGTACTTGAAGGCCGCTGATGGTGTTTAATAACACTACATTCTCTCTGAAGTGCTCTGTCAATAGAAGCAGTGGAACCAGTGAAAACAGATGTGCTGTAAGCCTGAGAAACCTGCTGAGCTCCTCCGAGGGTGGAAGGTAACAAACTAAATTGAGGTTGCAAAAGGTGAGGTGCAGATTCTTGAGCAGAACGGTAGGTTGACGACTGAGGGGGTACGCTGGTACTTAGAACAGAGCTGCCCAGGCGCTCAAATGTCAGTGCAGTTGGAACAGTACCTTGTGATGTTTTAATTTGTAATAAGGGATCGTGGGTAGTTAAGATACCATTTGATGTAGCACTGAAAGTAGTATCTTGAAGAGTAAGAGATGGACTAGTAGCAAAGTTTCTACTGGTGAAAGTGTTGGGATGTTGATAAGCTGATAAAGCAGATGTTGGCGGAAATGTCCCAGAGGTTGGCAACGCTCCAGTAACAAATAGCTCTGTGGCTGTTGAGGAATGCATACCTGGGGAGGAAAGGGAAAAAAAAAAAAAAAGAAAGAAAAAGAAAAAAGAAAATACTAAAGCTTTACAAACTTAACACTTCATTTCTTTACTTCATTTTATTGTAAGGTCTTGCAGTACTTACAAATACTAGCTTCTTTAGAATCACCACCCTTTTTCAACAACAAAATTACTCAGAGGACTTATTTCTAACTTTCAAATTCTAAACACTATACCCGCATTGAATTGTCAAGGGAAAAAAAATACCACCTTAAGACACAAACTTTGAATTAAAAATAGTACAAGAATAATTCTGCTTTGAAACTGAAAGCTCTCTACTTGTTCTTATTCAGTTTAAAAAGTTCACACTAAGGGTAGCCAAACAAAATCTCAATCTCCCTTCAATATACAGCAAAAATTACACCATACCCAGTGCAAGAGTTAAAGACAAATTTCACCTCAAGCAATTATCCTTACCAATAACTCACTTTACATGAAACAGCACTCAGAGCTTGCAGTGAGACAGCTAACAGCATATATGCTTTGCAACAATATTTTTGATAGTGGACATATATGATTTATACGTTCTCTGAAGTGAAATACTGGAGCACAGGAGATATATATATATATATACACACACACACACACACATATATATATATACACACAAACACACACACACAGTTACCAACAATACACAGTGTGATAATGACTACCCAACTGAAATGTACAATATTGCTTACTTGCATCCTGGCATTGCTATGTTATTATTGTTTAAGTAAGACATACTAAGAAAACATTGTACTTCAGCTGGAAAAGCAAGAAATTTTGTCACTGCAAGATGAGACCTACAACAGTGATCTGCTTCCTGGGGCCTGCATGTACCGGTCAAGTTTTTGAACTATTTCTAAAGAGTTTATGAAATAAAATGAGACAAGCAAGCTTATTCCCAGCCTGCAGAAATGCCAGGGTATTTTTCACAAGTCAACAATGAAGTCCAAGTAAGCATTTTTTAATACACATTTTTTTCTAATAATAAAATAAATAAATAATGGACACCGAGGTTCACTTTTACTGATCTCTACCACAAAAACAAAGGTAAAGACATCCAGATGCTCAACAGAAAGGATCTATAAAAAGGGAAAAATTTATTTCTAGTCTAACTGTGGATATTCAAGGGTTCTCATTCCTGCCTTTCTAGAAATCAAAATCCTTCTTCCTGTGCATGGAAGTTCTCACACCAGGCAAGTGGAGAATCGGTTACAGCAGCAGTGCTATGGTAGAACTAGTGGTTTTTCACTTGGTTTTTGAAGAGGAGCAGACAAAAAATACAGTGAAGATATGTGCACAGTCTTCCTACCAACCTCGGAAATCAGAACACAGCAAGCACATCCCACACATATGAGGAAGACTCGATAAGGGAATGGAACAAACATGCTTTTCCTCTTTTCCCCCCCCCCAAAGGTGGCAGTTGTAGGGTTCAGATAGAGTATGTAGTCTTTAAGGGAGGTCACGGTGAAGACAGAAGGCTGAGCATTTGTTTATCCTTTTCAAAAGAGCTTCCAGGAGACAAAGCTCCTAAAAGATACTTGGGAGCATTGATAGAGATAGAGATAGAGAGATGGAGAGAGAGATGGAGAGAGAGAGAGAGAGAGAGAGAGAGAGAGAGAGCGGGCGGGAGAGAGAGAGTGAGAGAGAGAGAGAGAGAGAGAGGGCGCGAGAGAGAGAGAGAGAGAGAGAGAGAGAGAGAGAGAGAGATAAGGAGCAAAAACATGGAAGCAAAATAGAAAGCTTAGCGTAATACTGAAAATGGGCTTATAGAGGAGTTTTCAGTTATGAGTATTGAGTAGTCTCAATCACTGGTTTCAATACCAAACACAACCCATCACGTTTCCCATTCTTCACAATTCACTGTGACGGACAGACTTCAAGGAATAAAACACTATGAGGAAGAGGACACAAAAAGATTTCTACCCAACTGACAACCTGATGTGAGGATAGGTCATTATAACTTTTAAATACCACTAGTTGTTAAGATTTAGACACATTAGTAGTGTCTTCATCTGTTCTCCCATGTATCTGCTCTTCTCTTGACCTACATTGCCTATATTGAATGAAAAGCAGGTACCTTTCCGCATCTTTTTTTTTTTAAACAGCTTTTGGAGTTGATCTTCATAGGACACATTTACATGTTAAATTACATTTAACAGTAAGTGCGAACTGTCAACAAAAGGACTGTCCAAACCTTTGCACTTTATATGTCTCCTTCATTCAAGCAGAAATACTGATCATTTAGCTGCATTGAAGGTTCATCTTGCTGATACACTGGAAAACTATCCCACCAAAGAAAGAAAAATTGTGACAGTGATTAGAATCTGAAAATTAAAGGTTTGCTAGAACGTCAGCATAGTCTACCTGAATATGTTTATTATGTTAGTGACACTAATTCCAAACAGAAAGGAGAGAAAGTTTGGCTCATTAGACAAAACAGTATCTTACACTTGTAAATCCTTTCTAATTCTAAACAATTAGAAGTGCTACTCTGAGATTACTAGTATTTCACTGATTTACAAAATTTAAATATTAAGGTGGAAAAAATATGCTGCTTCTTCAGTTAGGATTTTTTTTTATTATAAATCTCCCCAAGCATTCAATATAATCATGATTTTTATTTCAAATTTTCACCTGTCTGCCAGGAAGGAGCCCTGAATTGTGGTAAAAGGGTAGATCCTGAAGAGGCTGCCTGAGCGGTACGAGACTCGATTGCAGAAAGAAAATTCATAACTGAAGTTTCCTTAGTGTTACTTCCAGCACTGTGCATACTGCTATCAAATATTCCCGAAAGACCTAGATGGGAGCAGAGCAGGGGGACAAAAGACACAATTCAGATGAACTTACTATAAGAAGTCCAATCAAATAAGAAGGACATACATTTATAACACACTAAAAATAACCTACGAAACATGACCAATACTATTAAACTAGAGCGATTTTTCAATGTTCTAACAGTTTTACCAATACAAGCTCTCCCTTCATCTGAGGATTCTCCCAGTTCTACTTTTTACATGAACTATTTACCCAATACAGAAATCCTTCAAAAATAGGTTTGGCTTTTCTATATCCTTTTATAACCTTTTCCCCTTGTCAGGAAACTTATAAGGATTTCAATTTCTCTGTAGGACTGAGTGTGACACAAATAAAGGAATTTTGGTTGCATTTCTTGCTTCAACAACTACTGTCCATTGCCTTTCAAGGGCAGGGGGCTGGATGGCAACCAGGGGTTAGATCACACACAGTTTGAGTAACAGAGTTTACATCAGGACTGCAGGGTCTGTGCTTTGAAATATCCTCTGCAGTTCTGACTCTTCTTTGTCTTTATCAAGAACCAGGCCAAGCCACCACAGACACTTTCCAGCACATGAACTCAGTATCTTTCCCTCGGAAACTGCATTGCAAAATGAGCGGGAAGAGGTCATGCCCTGCCTTGTGCTGACACCGAGAAAGAATATCATCAGGATCACAAACGGATCCTGTTGTAGATCTAACACAGCTTAACGTGCTTCTATATTGAGAGTAAATTTTAACTTTTCCCTGCAACGCTATATCTCGGGTTGTACATGTAAGTACTAGCAACAGTGTGTTCCAACTTGTATTATTGTTTCTATCTGCTTCAGACTAAAAGAACTGGCACCATTTCAGCAGCAAGCTTTGAGACATACTTAACATTTAGCCCTTATGTATAGGACAAAAGCTGAAGAGCTGTATTTCAAAGAAAAAGATGCAGGAGTTTCTTTAAGAGCAAGTAATTATTATAAAGCATAATACCCCTTTATATCTTCTTTTTATAGCATGCATTATGACAGTATTTTGACAAAATTTGTAACTGTTATCCCACTGCTACGAACTCAGCTTTTCTAATAGTATTTGCCATCACCTGCATAACAAACTTCCTCATATTATAGAATTTGTTAACTTAAAAATTATGTAACAGTTTTTTTTGCTTCAGCTACTTAAGCTGAAATCTCATGATATGGGCAGTTACCAGTAGGATGGTGCGCAGTAGAGTATCCAGGAAGCTGATGCGAAGCTGTGTATGTCTGTCGGTGAAGAAGTTCTGTTTCTGAATGTGATGGATGTCCTCCTCCATAGCTTAAGCTAAGGAAAAAAACCAGACATTATGAACAAAAACATACAGCCACAGAAAAAAGGTACAATAACTACGAAACCCTGACCACAAGCCAAAAATTTAGAAACAAAAAAAAAAAAAGCTCAAGATTTGACATACATGATTGTGCCACGACATCGCTAAAATAGTAAAGAAGAAGAAGAGAAGAAAAAAAAAAAGAAAAAAAGAAACCTGACTAGCCAGAGATCATCACAGAAGAAAAATCTCCAAGGGAATAGTTCAAAGAAAGTGAGATTTCTTTAGTTCAACTATCACAAACGCTAAAACATTATATGGATATTCTGCAATGTTGTACCAATTTAAAATCTGCAGAAACACATGCCCATTCTAACATTTCAATTTCTGACTCCTTTTAAACTTACAAGACCACATTTAATACAAAGTCTGGAATGAGTAGAAAGCCCCAGAAGATTGCTGTGTTTTAAAAATTTTGTTTATTTCTGTATGTTTATTAAAAAATTAATGAGAATGGCTCTCATACCAACAAATCTCATTCTTCAGGCCTCCTTGCATTAAATACACATTAATGAGCTAATGTTTTTATTTACAGTTATGATAGAGTAATCTCTTTTTACATGATGGTTTAATCAGGCTTAATGAAAGCAAACTGAAGATGTGGCCGTGTGTATGCATCCATGCAAAAGCAAGAATGTAGAAAATAAAGAAATGCAAAATTTAATATCAAGTAACATTAAAAACTGGGGACAAAAGTGCTAATGTTTTCCAATTCAAAATACAGAAAGTGGCTGGGGACAGATGCAAGACTAATTTAAGTTAAAGACGCAAATGTTGGCAGCTGCAAAAACAAAACAGCATTCCCCCCCCCCCCCCCCGATACACACACACACAAAAAAGGGAAACACCAAACCCCACCGAACACTCTGCTCTCCCCGCTGCGAGGGAGACTTCACGTACCCTCTGTGATCCCCTGGGATGAGGGGGCAGTCACTCAGCATAAGGGAAAAATTGAACTTTTGATGCCAGGAATCATGACATCATGGGAAACTTTTACAGAAGTAGCCAAATAATAATAATAATAAAAAAAAATTGGCAACG
>JAUBNY010000948.1:401570-413156 GCA_032275445.1 Crypturellus soui
GGCACCCGAGGGCCCTGCGCGCAGGGCCCAGCGCTGAATCCCACCAGCCACCCCCCCAACACACTCCCAAACCCGCCGCGCCGCGTCACGCGCGCCACGCCCCGCGGCACCGTTAAATGGCGGCGGGAGCGCAGCGGCCGTTAAACGGTCGCGCGGGTGCGAAGGCGGCTGGCTCCTGGGGCGGCTCTGTGGTTCCGGTGGAGGCGTTTTGTCCCCAGGGAGCCTCCGAGCTTGGGGAGGGGGGCACCGGCCTCGGGAGAGCCCCGGGCGCCTCGTGGCTGCTTGTTCCCGGCCTGCGTCCTGCTCTCCTCGCCTGGGCGAGGAGTAATTCTGAGTGAAAGGTAAAACGAGGCAAACGGAGAGGCCTCAATGGGAGGGAAAAAAAAAAAATCTCTTAAATTTACTCATGTGTATTCTATAAGTTCTTTTGTCTTTGGCCAGGTGGCTGTTGAAATGGCAATGAGCCTCTGTGGAGGGCAGGAGAGCAGGGCACAGTCCATGCCAAGAACCGCAGGTACTGCGAGTGTCAGAGCAGGCGGATAAGCACTGAAGACAGTAAAAGATGAGGCTGCACCTTCTGAGGAAGGAAAAAATCAGGTGCTCCTGAAAGTGTTCATGCTCCTTTTTAAGGGGAGGGTTCCTCCATATCAAGTATATTCTTTGTCAATTCAATTTGGATGGCTCTAGGCAATGTCAAACCACAGGATAAACAGCTATTTTTTTCTTCTTTTTTCTTTCTTTCCCTTTTCAGTGCAGACTTAGGAATTTGTGAATAGAGTCAGTCAGATTAGATGCAAAGATGAGTGGTGTACTTCAAAGTCTTCTCATTTGAATGAGAAAGTGAATCTGTTGATCTATGTTAAATAGGAGAATGGTTAAGTAAGAGTGTCTAGGTTTAAAAGCTAAAGACTGCTATGGTTTTTTTTTAGTTCTTTATTGTCATACTTTGTTTTTAAGGAGCAGCAAGGTCAACTAGAGGAAGAAATACAGCCTCAGACGGGTAGGATGAGGTAAGCGTGAAAGTCATTAGGGTTGAAGAGACCGAATGAAGTCACGGAGAGGCCAAGGCAGAGGGAGGAGAAAGGAGAAGAAAAGACTGTACCAAAGGCAGAAACCAGCTGAGTGAGTTTTCCTTGTGCTTGCAAGAGGTAGCACCTGTATTGCTCGCAGCTGGAAGAGCAAATGCGTGGGCAGTGGGGGGTGGAGGGAGCTTCTTTCCCTGGGCAACACACAGGTTACTGTTTTACATATGAACTAGGCCTGTTGACAGAAAATGACTGCGGTTTTATGCTAATGTTCGAGCACTTAGGCTGCTGGTGTTGTTGAAAGTAGCATTTCCATCCGGGAAGGACTTACAGTTTTTCTTTGATTTCCCTGCTAATCTCCATTATAATGTGATAGTTGCAGTTCATTGTTTCCTTCAGGTAAGCTTGAAAAAAGAGCAATACATGAACCTAAAGGCCATACAATGCTTTTCCTATGTAGCTGTAATGTTTGGTTATTGAAAGTGAGTGTGTTAATGTACAGCTAGGATGATACAAAATTCTTCTCAGAAACCTGGAACAGCATATGAATAAATTGTAAAACTACCATGTGTTTTGTACAAGACTTTTAAAATAATGACAAGATTACTTCTCTAAAGGAAAATGTGTATGTTAATACTGTTAGAGGTTACTGTAAATCATTTTGCATAAGAAATCACAAACCACAAGCACCTGCCCAGATTTATAGGCAAGGAATCAGATACACAAAGTTGGGTTGGCTAACCCCTTGCCCTTGTTGAACAAAAAGTCTGGAAATGCTTAACTTGATGACTAGTTTTATAGAGAGAGAATGAATTTTCAAGATTCACTAAAAACTATGTTTCAGAGCCTTTTTTTTTTCCCCAGATATTCTGTTGAATGTTAATGTTTTAGAGATAAAAGCATTTAAATACTTTGAATACCTCAGATGAGGTTTGAAGTTAAGGCCAAAATTGAACTGGGGTTGATTAGCTACTGAATTCTAAGCAATGTGAAAAATAAAATTACTGCAGTTTCTTTCTCTATTAGGTACTGGTTGTTGGCAGGTATTGACTTACTGGATGTGGGTATAGCACCTTTGTATGTGCTGGACTGTGGTATCTTCCATAAACAGTAATGGTTAAGTAAAACTAAAAATAGCTAAGCTAAGTAAAAGTAAAAATAGCCAAGTAAACTGGATGTTATGCAGTAATATGAAGAGTCTTGGCTAGGCCTATTATTTATCACTGACTTTTCTATTATTTTAATTATGATTTGGACCAAAGCAGAAAGTTGTAGTTGCCTTAGATTCTGCATTTAATTTGACATATAGCCTCTTTTAAACATAAAGCTAGATATTTACAAATGTGTAACTAGAGAAGGAAAGGCTGCCTTTTAAAGAATACCTGAATCTTGGTGTCTCAGAGCAGATGCTTTATTTGCATTTCTTTACATTCACTGAATTAATGCACAGGTAAGCGTAAAGACTAGGTAAATTCACAATCACATGAGGAAAAGTCCTTGCAAACCTCTGGTTTTCACAAACACGTACTAAATTATGGCACTGCTGACATTGCAGGGGAGAACTGAACTGAGAGGAAAGTCTTAATTTACTTCACTGTGCCTAATCCTGCCTCTGGCCATGTGGTTCTACACTCTTAAGACACAAACACTGGTGCTTAAGGTGATTAAACCCCCCAGAAAATTCTGTACTTCCTAGAGCACTGAACTGATTCACTGAGGGATCTACTGAATATCAGAACTAGCAAAGTAAGTGTGAGAAATGTGCAGTGAAATACACCAAGTCAGTGTTTTTTGGAAAGTGCGAGAGGCCCAAGTGATTGGGAGCTATATAAAGAAGAGAGAAGAAAAAAAAAAAGAAAGAAAAAAAAAGATGAGTGTGATAGGAGATCACGGATAGGCACAAAAGGAGGAATAATAAGGAAAAATAGTACAGGTAGATAGGATGATAGGTAGAAAAATTGAATGGGAAGTTCAATGAAAAGCAAAAGGAGGTAATGCAACTGTATTTTCAAATGGACAAAATCAACTGCATAAATAATAGCTTGAAATATATTTGATACCATTTTTTTTATTTTTACATAAGCAATTAATCAATTGCCCTTGTGAAGTTATGTGAAAGAAAATATTACATGGTAAGAGCATCCACATGGTGAGAAATCTTGCCTGGCTCTGGACTAGAGTCAACAGCATACTCCAAATGACACTAATGTCAATAGTATTGCTTACCTATTTGGTACATAGCAAGACCTACTGTTTCTAGACAGAAGTAGCCTGTTGCTGACATTTTTGTATTTTGTCAATTTAATTTGGTAATTTATCTAATTCAGATAAGCACAGTTGTCTCTGAAGTTTCACAGTTAATGAGCTAACTTCTTATTAAACATATCCTGAGATTAAAAGTTAAGTGAGAAACTTGATTAATCTGAGTTTTAGCTAGCTCTTTTTCATCACTGTAACTACTGTAAGATTGTGATGTAAGCTTTATTAATAAGGACTGTTTTCTGCACCTGGGGACTGCTGTTAGAAAATCTAATATTGTAAACAGATGACATATGAGGCAGATCAAAGAACTTGGATCATATTTCCTAAGATTCTTAATGAGAATGAAGCACCAGCTGCATTCTAAATCTCAGTTCAGTTGACTGATAAAAAGTTTTATTTGATGTTCAAATAACAAGGAGATTCTGCTCCCCTTTGAGGAAGGTTTAACTAACTAGCTAGCTCATCCTGGCTTATGTGATTGGCAGAAAAAAAACCCACAAATTTGACTCTTATCTTCCTGCTGTAGATGAAGCAATATGGCTTAGTGTTCAAATTAATGTACGCCAGATGCTTAAGTGATATACAGCAGTAAAGTAGGAAACTGTTGTGAGAGCAGAAATTGGCAACATTAAAATAGAATAAACCATGACCTTTCTCAGTTGGTGCTATAAAGCATGAAAGTGTTTGCTATATCCACCTTTATAAAAACACTTTAAAAAGGATTGTCAGTTTGCTTTTAACTTTCTATTATAGGCTGAATTAGCACTTTAACTTCTGCAAATACTTATTGGAAATTGTTTTGCAAGATACTATAGAGGCTGGCAGGGTATTAAGTATTGCCTTAAAAATAAAAGACAGGATTAAAATACATCCAGTGACAAGTGCATTCAAAAGGCTGTCAGGTAGTAGGACAAATGTAATATGTTAGTTCTTGTTACTTAATCTTATTAGCTGTTTATGCAATTTGGAAATGGCTGAAAGTAGAGGATACCATGCTTTTTATTCAGATATTATTTGTGAAGATATGCCTAAGATTTTTTTGAAGGGCAAGTTGTCAACTTTAAAAATTATAGTGACAAACTCCTAAGTGATAGGAATGAATTAAGAGGTGTTTAAGGCACCAGGGTTCATCTTTTGCTTTCCTTCCTGTTATCTCGTCTCTTCTGATTCATCAGAGATACAGAGCAAGAGTGTTTTTTGAGACTGAAGTCATTTTTGTAATATTAAACAAACCTTGCCAGAACAACTGCTGCTCAAAGGAATTTATTTTCTTTAACAAGAAACAATAAGTTATGATTAACTGGATCTTTAGCCTTGTTCCATAGTCGTGTATAATGATGAGAATGTCCTGCAGATTGCAGCATTACATGTCATCAGTGTTTGAGTTTCAGTCAGTAGATGATTTGAATATCTTCAGGGTCCAAAGTGCAGATTCTTTGACTACACTTGAAGTGATTTGGATATACCTCACAGCAGGAGCAGTTTCCTGCCCATACAGCTACAGTCTTTTTGCTAAAAAGCTACAGGATTTTTTTTTCAATATCAGCATTGCAGATAATTCTGGAAAGGTCAAAGTAGGAAGAATCACACTTGAAGTGATTTTTAAAAATTATATACCTTTTATATACTTTTAAACTGTGATTTTTTTTTTTAGATGTGTACATCATTGTAATAATCCTGAACTCTCCCAAACACTGTAATATTCCTTCCCTTGAGAGCTTTCCTATCATTCTTGTTAAATTAGTCATTTTTTTCAGTCCCAAGAAAAATTAAGAAAAAGTGAGCTCTGTAGCGCATATCTGCTCGTTAAAACTTCAGTTACCCAAAAGAACAGAAAACTGGGGAGAAGTGTTCTACTGCCAAGGCAACTTTATAGCTGCATTTCTGTTATCGGCAGTGTGGTTTCACACCTCGAAGAACTTCAAAACACTTTTAGAAGCAGCACAAAAATGGACCAAGCTCCCAGTGTCCCCAGGAGGGGATTCCCCCATCTGCCAACAGGAAAGAAATTGCAACGTGGGGTAAAGACCCTGTCAAAAGCCAAATCTGATGATGCAGATTTAGGAATAAGAAATCAGTGCTGTGTCCTCTAATAGCAGCAGAACTGTATGTATTTTTCAAAGGACAGGACTTGCACAATGTAGCATTTATAATATATCTTTTTGTACTCCAAGACTAGAGAATTTTCATCTCTACAAAAAACATTACAAGTTTAAAAGCCTCATATCAATCATCATCTACTTCAATAGCACCATAAGTTATAGCATGTTAAAATCAACTCTTTTACATGAAAAGTGCCTTTAGCCATACCTGTCTTAGGGGTATGTAAGTGTAGCTACCTTACTGCAGAAACCACTGAGCCCAGCATGTTGCCTGAGAGACCCTCCGCTGTGGCTACTGTGGTGAAAGGAGGCTTTTTTTGACCAGGGAGTCAAGGGACAATCATGTCCTTTAAACTCTTACTGTAATATGACTTAAAACTAAGGATAACTACCATTGATGCTCTAGAAACTATTGATGAAAATTAACCAGGAACAGGTTGAAGTTCTTAACTGTAGCTCTATTTATTTATTAGCCTGTACCATTCTGCTTAAAGCTATTACTGTTATGCTAGCAGGGCAACACAGGCTTATGCAGAGTATGGCTGTAGGCAGGTTTGGCTTTCCAGTCCACTAACCACTTTTTTTTTATATATATATATTTTTATTAGCAAGAAGGTGATTTCCAGATAAAGTGTAACAAGTGTAGTATTGACAAGGGAGAAAAGAAATCTCCCTCTCCTCCCTATTACCACCATACTGGATTAGTCCAGTACTAAATTCAGTTGTAGTATATGAAACAAAACATTGAAATGGGCAAATAGTATGGGTAAATGATGATACAGTGGCTTTCTATCCAAAATAATAATGACAAAAATAAATAAATTGGGTAATTTGTTATCCAGTAATGGCTAAAAAAATCAATATAATCCAGAAGCAATAATACATACACTGTTCAAAGATCAACCCAAGAAATCATTTTCATATTCAAATATATTCCTAGAATGCAGACAAAATCCACCTATTGATGAAGAGAATATATCAAACAACCAAGTAGTTTTCTACTGGTGGTTTAAAGTGTTAACACCCAGAAAGAAATGGTTAGTGTTAAAAAAAAAAACAATTAAAATAGTGTTCCTTCTAAAGAAACAAAAGTGAAACTATTAATAAAACATCAATACGATGGGATGTCTCAAAGTGCATGTGGAAGAAGGTGGCTGTACAACACCTGCTTTTTACACCTTTTCTTCTTAGCACAATAATCCTTGCAACAGACCATCTCTTTTCCCAAATGGGATTTTTCACTTGCTCCTAGCTGTAGTCTGTATAACTCACATTTTTGTAACCTGTCTTGCAATATGCAAGGTAGTGCACTTTTTTAAAGTGTTCAGTACTTCAGTAATTCTGCACTACTCCAGAAGGAGGTTTGTGACTATGGGATTGGAAGCGACATAGACTTTCTAAACATTTTTGCCCCTCTTGTGCGCCCTGGGTAAGGGGGTGGTGGCACGTCTGGTTGTCCACCTGAAGAAACCGCTTGCTCATACGTTGGTAGTCCTGAATCATCAGTTCTATGAGGAAGTGGATTTAAAGAAAACTCTTCATGTCTTCTGAAGATGCTAGATGAATGTCTTCTGTTACTTACATACTCCAAGTACCTAAACAAAGTTAACAGCATTGTAAGTGGCAGCTTCCATTTTAAGAAAGGAAAGAAAGCATGCACAATCTTAGTTGCAAAATCAAAAAAAAATCCTAAAACTTATTTTGGTTGATCTTAAAACCCATGAGCCAAATATTATCTGCAGAACACAGTGTAGTAATGGAGAATTTGTGGGGAGAAGCAGCACAATACTTCTTGTATTCAGATTTAGGTTGAAGGAGCAAGTAAGACTAGAGAACTGCTACAGCAACATTCCCCTAAAGTACTTCATTTTAGATGTCCTGAAGTAGAACACGTGCCATGAGGCACGTAACTACTTTAAGAGCCAACAAAACACAATACACTTTACATTGTAGGCCTCAACTCATCAAAGGGATTCCACTTTCTTGTAAAAATATTTTAGAGCTCAGATGTTACAAAAGAGAAGGTTCTGACAGCCACGCAAGTGCTGTTTTATGTTTTTGTGGGATTAATTTTCTTAGCAGCATAACTACTGCTAGTGCTGACCTAACTTTGCTCCAGAAGAGACAGAAATAGAACTAGGAACTCCTCCTGGCTCCTCCAAGAACAATTAAACCAACCCTTAGTAATTTTAAAATTTGATTCTTAAGCAGTCAAGGTTTGTTTTAATAGTGAAATTCCTTACCCTGGTGGTTGCCTTGATTTGCATCTACTTTTGCAGCAGTAGAAAATAAGCAATCCAATAATGACCAGCATTACTCCAGCAGTAACTAGACCAATGAGAAGTCCTGTAACATTAATCCTTTGTAGTGTATCATCATCTGAAAATAAAATATTGGTTATTTTCAGGTGAATAACATGGTGTTATCTCCATTTTTATACTCTGTGGTATGTAGACTGTGAAATACTAATTGTGCTGTGCAATAAGGTAGTGATGTCTAAGTCTGCAGTGAGGAGTCGTTGTGCCTGTGCAATACAATCAAACTGCACCCTTCACATTCAGCGCAATTCACTATGAAATTCTGTAAAAAAATCAGATTTGTTTTTGCTGAATGAATGTATGGTATTATTTTTAAGAATGAACTATGATAACAAACACAAGATACTGCAATGTAAGCAAAGAACAAAAAGAGAAAAATAAAAAAACACTAACCTGTTTTTATTTTAGGGCCTTTCGTTGAATAATCTTTCCAAAACTCCATCTATAGAAATAAAAGGATTGCGTTTATATGAGATACAGAGCTATCAGGCCTATTAATATATATACATTTAATATGGTAGTATAGGCAAAAATTAACCCTGGCACAGAGAGAGGCAGCTCTCACTGATGGATATGTATGGGTATTTTCATCAGGTGTTTTTTCATGCATTCAAGTTTACATAAAATTGTAATTTCACAGATTTCCTGTGTGTTTTCCTCTCTCATACCAGGTTTCTTCCAGCCATACAAAGGCGGCAGTTTAGAAGACGATGCTACAGGAACGCTTAGCAACAGCTGAACTGTAGATTTACTACCGCCTGCTCCTACCTCCTGCTGCCTGCTTTGGCACAACGCAGACACAAGATCAGCCAATTAATAAGCACAACACAGGCAATACGTTGAAACTGCATGGTGAGAACTTTCTAAGCAGTTACCAAAAAAAACCCCACAGCACTGAGATTCTGAAAATGTATATATATGTATCCATAAGTGGTGTTTTTGGAGTTTATGTTTATGATTGCCAAATTGCAGTCCTTATCTAAAATGTTTAGGAGTTCTGTATCTAGCAGAGTAACACCAGCTACTTGGGGCTCTAATACTACTCTACTTCTAATATAAAATAAACATTTTAAGAGCTGTTTTCTGAAGGGGTGCAGTATTGAAATGCAGTAATTGTTTATTAAGTAACCTTCAGGATAGTAAACTAATTTTGAACAATTACCGTTTTAGCCGAGTCTTCAAAAACTTCTCTTGCTTCTTCATAACTGCACAGCTCTTCAAAGCATTCCCTTTCCAAGTTATCTGGTGTGAATGCTTCAAAATCAAATCTGTTATTCAGAAGATGTCTTCCAATGAATAACTTGGCATCCTTTTCTGAGATGAACACTAAGGAAAATAAATTGATTTAAAGCTAGTTAGGAAAGATAAATCTGTTAATTTTTTTAAATGGTGAATATCCCAAAGGATTGTGTGAAGTTCATTTATTCCCCTAGCATCTCTCAACCATATATAGTATAAAGAGATGTCAACAGAATGCTAACTTATGACTGGGCAATACAAAATAGACATACTTTCCTTTCTTGTAAAGCATTCCAGCTATTCCTTATACTGGCCAGGAGAATTTGGTTCTCATGACAGCTGTTGGGTCTTCAGGTTTTGGTAATTCCCCTTCTAGGATGCGGGTATCACACAAATCCATTCAAATCCAGACAAAGCAAAACACTGAACTGTTGTTTGCAAAATCTGTTCTTTTTACAAAGAGTCTTCAATATACATTCCTTTCACATAATTTGGTATCTGTGAGTTCCAAATTTTGTTCAACAGAATTCAACAGAACTTGAGTTTAAAATAATAGGACAGTGAAGTCCCATTCATTTTGCATTCGTTCTCTTTCCCTCACAGTTGTGAGGCTGCTTAATTACTGAAGAAAGTTTTATGTAAAGGCTGGCCTATTGCCATATTTCTTTGTTTTAAGTTAGCCCATGCATGATAGGAATATTCCTGATGGTAAGCACTTCTGAAGACATTTATTCTTTTCTTCTTTTTTGCTTATTACAAGGTCCATAAAGAGGATGAATTGTGAGGCAAGATTTCAGAAGGTTAGTGAGATAACAGAAGATTTTAGAATACAGGAATGCAGCTTCTAGCCAGGCATTTCCTATAGTCAAGTTTTAGCCTGTTCATGCTATAGCTTTTTGTAACGAAATCATCTTTATATGACAGAACTAGTTTTCTGGCTCGGCTTTCTGCGAAGGCATAATCTGTATTCCCAAGAAATTTGGTTAAGCAAGATGACTGGAGGATAATTTCTGCAAGTGTAATGCAGAAACAGTGTAGTTACATACCAAGCCAGACAGCTAAATAAGGAGATGAGATATAGAGTGTACTTATTCAACTACTAATTAGTTCTGTCCTCTCATTAGCTTATAAACCTAGATTATCACATCATTCAGGAATTTTTACCCTAGTAGTTACTCTTAGGTTTTGCAGTAGTATCTCAAAATATTTTGCTGTCCAAAACTTTTTTGAAAACTGCAATGTAATTTGAATATGTATGGTTAACAGTGTACAGTATATATAATAATAATATATAACAGCTAACTGGCAAATCAGTCATGAGTGATGCTTGAAAGTTGCACACTGCTCAGCACTATTGGGTTTCTTGGGGACTTTATGTGTTTTTACTCGCATTCCTCTTCAGCTCTCCCCAGAGTGGAGAATAGCACTATGCCTACCTTTCAAGGTGCCGTAAGGACATTTGGGATTTATGTATTTGCAAATGCAAATCAACTTTAGATATGCAAAAGCAGTTGTGATGTGCTCAAGTATTACCAAAGCAGCACTGTTTTAATGCAGATTTCAAACTTTTACTTTAGACAGAGAGTGCCTGGAGGATTCTGCTTTTGTCAGTAACAAGCATCCAGAGGCACAGAGAAAGGTCAGTTTTGGCAGCCCCCACTTACTGCTTCATCTGATAGATATTTAAAATTGACAGCCACATAATTTGTCAGTCATTTCACCAAAAGGTGTCTAAGCTAAAAGTAAAACAATTTAAAGTTATTAAAGTTATAAAAGTAATTTAAAGTTAAAAACAATTTAAAAGGTTTTTTATGAGGTTAAAAAATCCCCAGTATTTATGCACCTATAGAAAGATTTCTCAGTAGAAGCAAATTAGCTACAGTCCTCTTTTAGAAAGTAAGTTAGTGTTAAACGTAAGTTACCTTCTTTCAAGTCGTGCTTCAGGTTATTTAATCTCTCTGTGCAATGAGGAAATGCACACACCATCACGTGTAGCTGACACAGCAGCACCCAGCCCACAAACATGGTGCGGTATCTGTCAGGCAGAAACCAGGGTTGAGTTACGGAAAGAAGCAGAAGCAAAACAAGCCTTGAAGTGCCACTGATGAGCCCCGAATGAATCTCACACGTGAGGTCACCTAACGCAGGTACCTACATGCGACTTAGATTAATAGTTCTCAGGAAGAGAAAACCCCATCCAGACTGGTCCAGCACGTCTTTTAAGTCTTCATTGCACAACATCCGCACGAGAAGTCACCGGGGCCTTTCTCGGAGAGGCAACAACCTCTCATGGAAACGGCTTCAGCGGCGGCGTCCAGCCCTTTAGCCCAGGCTGGCAGCCGGCTCCCGCCCAGGGGCAGGATCGGCTCGGCTGCACCGCCGAACTTCAGCCAGGCGCTGCCCTCCAGCCGAAGCGCCAGCCAGGAGCGGCGCCGCGCAGCCCCCTCGCCCAGCCGGGCACGGCGGCGGCCTGGGGGCTGCCCCTCCCCGGCCACCGCTCCCACCGCGGGGGCCGAGCCAGCCCAACGGCCATCCCCAACCGCCATCCCGAACCGCCACCGGCCGCGCGCGCGCAGCGGGCCCCCCGTCCCGGCCGCCCGTACCTGCCGCGGCGCCGCGTCTCGTCTCGTCTCGTCGCGG
>JAUBNY010000948.1:584036-595810 GCA_032275445.1 Crypturellus soui
TCGACTCCTGTCTTCATTTATATGCTTCCTGTGAGCTGCTTTTCAGGTTTCGTGTTTCTCATCCAGACCTGGCGCTAGGTTTCCTTAGGCTTTATCTTCTGCAGGAAAGCAGGTGCAATTGAGCCAAGAAGGCACAGCAGGTTACTGCTTGTTTGCTTGTGTGCGTAAAGCAGGATTTTACACTAGTTTAGTGGGGGTAGGAAGGTCAGGAAATGGCCAAGTACTTGATGCTTTTTACCCATCTACTTCTGTATTGGAACGAGTGTCTATAAAACGTGGCTGAGCTGTGAGTATGGGCTGCAGCAGCAGTTTACAGACTGGTTGAGCCTTACGCCCTTCCTTTTCTTTCTTGCTTGCTTTCTTAATGCTTTCTATTGTGCTATACTCCTCTATTATGCTGTGAAAAAAATGCTCTAGATTATTTTAGAGCACAGAATTATAGGTATGTGGAATACATGATTTGATTTTGAAAAGCATAGAGAAATTAATGTCACCCCAACTCTCCCTTCCCTTTTTCGTGAGTGCGTGTGTGTTTTGAGTTGTGTTAAGAATAGACTGATAAGCTCGGCCTCAAAGGATTAAGAAATAATAGAGGGAAGAATTTTTTTTCCCTTATTATCAGCAAGATCTTATTCTTGATTCATTCCATGTTTCCCTTTCCAGGATACAGTGTGTTCAGGATCTTTAGATGTTAGTTGAATCAGTGTCTGATTTCCTGAAACAGATATTTTAAGTTATATGTGCTGCACATTTCTTTTTGAGGCCCAATTTACTTTTATGAAGTGATAATCTTAATCTTAAAATTTTTCATCCATGATATTTTAATTTTCTTATAGTGTCTCAGAAGTACCTGAAAATATACATATTTAAAGATTCTTTATCCATTGTTTTGCCTTATTTGTCTAATATGAAAACTTCCTGCAGGGGAATGCTTTACAAGTAAGAAGTGATTTGAATTTGTCATATTTTGGATTCAAATACAGTCTGAGACTGTACAGAGCTGTGCCCTCTTGTGTTCGTTTGGAAAAGCAACCAAAGAAGTAGAAAATGGTCTGAATGCTGTGAGAGGAACTACTAAATCTAAACTGATTAGGAGCTGATATAGCACAGCTACTCTATTTCTGTGGAGGATCCTCAAGCTGTGTAAATGCTGCATCCTGAGATTCCCCAATTTGATCATTCCTTTCTGGCCAGGACTGTACAAGTTAGATCACTTTAGTTTTAAATTTTCCTTTTAAGGAGGAAGGAGGGAAAAAAAGCATGAAAGAAAAGAGCAGAAGGCAACAGTAAATGAAGGAGGGAAAAAATAAGTATTTGCAAAATCCTAGTTGGGTCAACTCTCCACTCTGAAGAAGTAACATAATAGTAGAAGTTTTTGAATCTTCCTGATAGTGCTCTGTCACTAGTCTTGGAATATGATTTACTATGCTTCCTCCTTGACCAGTGAATTCTTTTTATGATACCAAGACATTCTGCTAATTAAGACCTTATTGTCTTGTAATTTCACAGACAATGCAGAAACTAAGCAATGAATTATGAGCCCAGCTTGTTCTAAGGGGATAGCAGAGCTGTACATATTTTTAACTTATCTTTGTTAAACTAAAATCAGCATTTTAAAAAAAAATTCTCTCAGGATATATTCTGATTACATCTTAGTCTAGTCACAACCACAGTGGGATACACATCCATACAGATTATTGCCATGCATGTTTAAATACTGCCTTTGAGTTGGTTTTTATTACTGGATAACTCCTTCCATGGTTTCTGGGTTTATATTCTGTAGAGGATTGTAGCATGCATAAATCATATATTAAGCTGATCTTCACTTTCAGCTGGATAATATTTTAGTATTATCAAGTATCATTATTTTAAAGACAATATTGGTACGTTTTGCCAGCCTGAAGCTTCTTTTTGTGTGTGATTTTTGTGAGAATTACAGTGGTTGAATGTATTCACTCCTTGTCTCTTGCAATAGTGCCAAATGTGCAGGGAATAGTCTTTCAAACTAGTCCTTACCAAGACATTGTTTTAGATCAACCTTTTCCTTGCTGTGGGTAGCCCGAAAAACAGCATTGCTTCCTTGAGACTGTGATTTGCAAAACTGGAATGATTTGACGTGGTCTTCGATGCTGTTAGAAACCGGGGACGGTCAGTGTGGGTAAATCTCTGTGAACCTTTTGCCAAGTCTAATCAAAGTTTCTTGTCAGGCTGACTAATTTCGGAGGTTTTCTTTTGCAGGAAGTTGTATTGTGTACTCGCCTTGTAGGGACTTGGTCCCAGATAGGGAATGGGCGTATGATATGAGATCATTTTCTGGCTCGGAATGAATGTTTAATAGCGTAGGTTGGTATACTAGAAAAAAATCAAAAAGTAGGTAATATAAAGAACAGATAAATCTTGATGTCTGAGGGTAACATTTTAAGATTTCTCGTTTAAGGAGGAGTGAGGCTTGTGAAGTCAACATGCAAAAATCTCGGATACTGTTATAAAAACTAAAATATATGTGTACTAGAGAGGTTCACAACATTTTACAGACTGCTGGCAGGTATATTTGAGCAGTGTTTATATGAAAGCATTTTCTCTTTTGGACTACAGCTGATGGTTCAAGGTATAAAAATCTGTAGTCAGAACAAGAATAGAAACCTAGACAGAAGAAATCTGCTAATTCACTTAACTAAAGATACCCAAGGTAAATGGAGTAGCTACATGAAGGTGATAAGAGATTTTTTTAATAAGTTACTTTCCTCTGATCTTGGGAGATGAAACATTTGTAGCCAAGTCAAAACAAAACTAATCATTAACTTCGTATGTATTTTCTTAAACTGTGAAACAACTTCGCTCTATGTGATTAAACTGAGAACCTGGCGTGTTTGGCAGAATACTGTGCAGACCAAGTCCTTGCAGATGGTATTTATAGATCACACGTGCTGGAGCAAAACCAAAATAAAACCCAGTCAAAAACTCAAGGTCAGCGGTAGAATTCAAAAGAGAAAAGTCCAGCATCTGTGGCCTGAGGTAGCTGGACATACCCTGTCATGAAGGTTTTGTAGCTGGGTGCTTGGGGCTCTGCATAAGTCAGCAGTGGTCTCTGCTTTTCTAACTGAACGTTTGGTTGAGGCATTAGTTTCCTCATAAGATTCTGCACGCACAGATTATATGTAAGGTTTTGTTTCTGCGTTGTACTTAACCAATGAAACGGGATTAAGCAGTGTGCTAAGGACTAATCTGGGCCATCAGTTTAATTGACCAGTTTATATTGTTGATTCATGGCTATCGACTTGGACACCTGCTGATTACAGCCCCCTTTATATTTACAACCGCGCTTATTTATGCACAACCCGTAGCCCACAGTGTGGGAGGACGCCTGCCTCCTACAGTCATCGGGGACGAGTTTCACAAGAGAAGAAGCCTTGTTCACGTTGCTGTGTGTTTCTGTCCATCCAAAGCTGTTTTTTTTTTTCCAAGTATTTGCTATGAAGGCATGGGTTTACATATAATGCAAGGAGTTTTTCTTATTTCCCCCCCTGCCTTGGAGGATCGGCCCCTTTTATAATGCAGCGGTGCCAGATCCAGCAGGATTGCCTCCCAGCGAAGCTGTGCTGGCGTGCCCTGCTCCTGAGGTTGTTCCTCACCTTGGCTGCTGTTTCCACTCTCTTACTGGGGTTATTTAGGATCTGCCCCTGAACAAGAGATGGCAATGGGACTCGTCAGGCTCAGGGCTGAGGTTTGTCAGGGCCGGGAAAGCTTCCTTCAGGAAGGGCAGGGAAACGCTGTCGGCGGGGATCGAGGGAAAGATACCAAGTCAAAACTGCCGACACGGTAATTTAAGATTATCAAGGCCATGCTGTGCAGCTTGAAGTATGCATGGCAAAGCTGTAAGAACTTTTAAGAACTGGGCTGTATGTGCTAACTCGTACATTTAGATCATGGGAAATGGAGATCAGTGAGACTTGTGCTTAAACGGTTTTTGCAGGGGTGCTAATGTGATGACGATTCTTGGTAGTACTTGATTTTCTAAAATGTTGCAATGTTTCAGCTTCTTTCAGTTAAGGCTCATACAGGCGGAGACCTTGAGAAAGGATACACAGGGGATGCCCGCTGTCCTGCAGCGGATTGTGGCAAAGGAATTTTTGCCAAAGATTAGGAGTGGCTGAAAGCAGCTCCTTGCTGCTTGAAAGAAGAGAGAATCTCTGTTTATTGCAAAATCCCTTTGAGTTGTGTATGGATTGTAGATGGTCAGTTAATTTGTATATAAATGACTCTTTCTAAAGGAGAGTGAACAGAAATGCAGTCTCCCTGCTGAAATATTATCAAAGATGTGGGAAAACACTTTGGTAGTGTGAGACTGGATAAAGGGACCCAGGAGTCTATATATCCTTAAACAACATGTATGCTTTGTGCATATAGATCATTTTAGAACAGGTATTCAGCATTGCCCTGTGGTTTCAGTGAAGACCCCAAGGGACCTATTAATCTTTACACTCTGAAATAACCTGCTCTGTGCTTTGGAATTCAAGGTCGGTGTGTTTGCTTTTTTAATTTTTAGGAAGAACATTATTTACTATCATTTTTTTGGTGGGGAGAGCTTTGAAGCTTTCTCAGTGCTTTGGTGTGTTGATCTGCTCAAAGGAGCAGGGCCGGCTCCTCGGCAGGCCGAGGCGCCGGCGGGAGCCGGGGCTGCTCGCGGGCCTTGGCTGATCAGGCTTCCCTTCCCGCAAGCACAGGGCTGGCTGCACTGCCTGCCAAAACGCAACTGAAGGGCACGGAGATGACTGTTCTTATCAATCCTGCTTGCTAGACCCATATCCTAAAAGCCGGTGTGGTTCTAGGCTCTGCTTTTGGGTCCAAGTGTTTGCAAGCTTAATGCTTTAGTATGTAGCTTTTGGCAGCTCCTTTACTGGATCTAATGGTAATTCTGTTCTTAGTGTGATTAGGCTATCCGCTTCTTTCATTTATAGGTCTGTAAGAAATCAAAACATACGTGTTGGTGTTAGCAGCAGCTCTCTCTTTGCCTGCATACCCAGATTTGATTTATAATCTCGATGTTGTCAGCATCTGACTCTAATTAACTGGATAAATGAAGTTGAGAAGATCTTGACTGAATTAGCAGTTGAAGAATGCACCTTACCAGAAGCAGATGGAGAGAAAAGCCAGTGTGTTTAGTTTATGACCATTCCCTGGTTTATGGCCATTTCCTATTTTAAGGGAAAAAGTTCTGCCAAATCAATTCTTGTCAAACGCTAATTAAATTATAGTGATGATTAATCCTGATGTAAATACATTATTTCAGTGTTTAGGGGAGTTGTTTAAAGACTTAAGAGCCGTTGTGGATACATTCTTAATCTGGAGTGCATTTGGCAGACAGAAAATGCCAATTAGATAATTCAGTGACAGTTTATGTAGTAGAATTTATCCTTTGTAAATAATGTTTGTTGGTTTTTAGCCTCTGTTATAGATAGAATTCAGCTAAATGTTTTCATTGGAAAAAAATCCTTAGAGTGACATTTATAGCATCCTCTTTATTGCAAAGTCTTTCTTTTTCCTATCAGAAATCTAGAGACTTGCAAACAGCAAGTGTTACCTTTACCAAGCTGTAGACAAGATGGTGAAGCAGAAAGGTGCTCTCTAATGTCATTGAATAAGCCGAGAATTAAACCCGTCTGCTAGGTCCGTCCATGCCTCAGCGCTGTGGAAGGAGTATCCTTTCAGAGCACTTTCTATTAATAAAACAGCATATGCTAAGGAAGCGAGCAAGTGACTCTGGTGGTTTTATTATCCTGTATATAATGGGCTTCTTCACTTTGATTAATGGCTGAATCCTGCGGTGTGAAACCACTACACTGTTAATTAGAATAAAATCCCCGGCCTTGCTCCAAGAATGGTTTATCTGCTGCGAGGAGAAGTTAGCGCCTTGCTCACTAGTGGTGAAAAAGCTTTCCCAGGAAGGCAGCGTGTCTCGGTGAGGAGCTGCTAGTGCTGCTGGGGCGCTGCACAACTTGCTTTTTATTTTCTTTTTTTTTTTTTTTTTTTTTCCTTTTTTTGCAGCCAGCCACTCTGGTCACCAGTCAGTGCTCCTCAGGAATGTGTCTGGAGGCGACCTTCAGGGAAGGCTCCGATGGGGTTCCAGATTGATGAGGTAAAGCAACAGACCTTAGCATTTCCTTAGTCCATCACAATGGCGCCTGCAACACCTCAGTTCACCACTGTGCTGGCAGATGGATAAAACAAAGTTGGAGCTTAATTTATTGATAGCGGAGAAAAGACATCTCTGCTCCTTCATCTGCACTAGTCGATGAATTATATGCTTATGTAGGGGGAAATGCTGAGTTTTTCTATGCACCATAATTCATTATGCATTTACTGCTGATAGATGAGAAAGATTTGCCCGTTTAGGGTGGTATACATTATACTTGCAAGCTGGAAATAGGTATTTTGGCTTTTGTTGCAAATTTTAATTTTATCAGAAAGTGAAACATTAGATAACTTTACAGCTCCATGCCCTAAACACTACTGGTATCTGTAGCCTCTTGAAAAGAGATTTATCTTTCTCATCGCAATAAATAAATCGACATTAGAAGTAGACTTGTTTTTAAAAAAACAAACCGAAACCCTCGAGGTAGACTCTTGCATCTGCCGTGGTGAGGAGACAAATAGTATGTGTGTGAACGTGACAGCCAGCGGGAAGAGCAGAGCAGGATCCTGTTTCGCGTCTGCATCAATTACACAGGGCCAAACAGGGTGTCACTGAGGGAACGTTCTGTGGTGGCCACCAGTATTTTCCTAGGTGAAAGGGTAATTATTTTGCTGTTAGTTCTTAATTTATTAATAGTCAGCACCAAATGTTAGGGTAAAGGATTATTCCAAACACAGTGACAGACCAAACCGTGTGAAAGATGTAGTGATTTTGCTGATGATAAGAAAAGCTATTAGGGTAAAGAAAAAGGTCGGTTTGGAATCTGAATGCCACTGACTGGCATTTAAAAAAGAAACCAATAGTGAAATGAAGCTGTACTTGTATATGGTCAGATTTTTTTACAATGAGCACTAAAACAGCAGAGAGATTCTGCTTAAAAATGCAGAGAGACTGCTGTCCAGACGAAGAGCAGGTTCACTGTGTTCCCGCAGAGGGGACGCTTGGAAGCCAGGATTGCTCCTGAAGAACACTGACCAGCAGTGTCTTCTGTTTGAACCTCGAGTGCAACTTTTTCTACTGCTGGTAATTTGTTATCGAACTGGTTTATACTTTTCAGATACAAAAAAAAAAAAAACTAGGTAACTTGTTTCATGTACAGCCAAACATCTGTGGTGTTAGTTGCTGGATGACTTGCGTGCTGTAGGGCTGTGTGCAATGTGCCACTAATACCTCGTATGTAAAAATGCACAGCTTTTTAAATTGCTTTGGTGTATGTGTGTGTGCAGGAGCAACAGGATTTTCCTGAGAGTATTTTTGAACTGCAACATACATAAAATCCACCTAACTGAATGTAGAGAAGTTCTTGCCCGTTTCACTTCTCTGTGCTCAATTTATGTTTTCATCAAATCAGAAATATCTTGGGCAAGATTGATATCTGAGGTGGAATAAACAAGCTTTCAAAAATATGCATTTGAAGTTCCTCACTAGGTTGCTCCCCTGAGGAATATTCCTGTTTGCTGTTGTCTCTTGCTTTTGTCTTCTAGGACCTGTGTTCATAAGCTGAAATTGTAACCTTTACTGGTAGTTGGCATAAAATAATTTATCGGATGTGGCACGTAAACTCGACAAAAGCAAACTTCAGCTCTTGAGATATTTACTGCTATTGTATGAAGTGAGCTCAGGAATCTCTCCTTCATATGCTATGTTTTCTCATTCAGTGACAGATTTATTAGTAAAGAGAGAGCCTGTATAGGAGATAGTGGAGGAGGAAGTGAAAGATATACAGGAACACATTACTGGATTTTTTAAACCGTGGAATTACTTCCTTGTCTAATGGAGACTGCAGTGAAATGCGTTACAGAACTATTGCCTGTCCCTGTCTCCTTGAGGCCTGAGGCAGAGCGTGGAGCGGTTCGGGGCTCCTGTGACCACACGGAGAGAGCTGCCAGGGCCGGAGGTCGCTGCAGACACGGTGCTTCCATAGACACTGCAGCTTTGTTGTTCACAATAGCGCTGCCAAGCAGGATTTGGGAAACACCGGCTAGATTTTGAGCATAATTTTTTGATCTTGCATGTTTCTGAATTTTTAAGAACTTTACTGTAAGGTATCCAAACACTCTGTAGTTGGATAGGAAAAATGAATATTTTCTGGTTCAGCTGCGTGATGCATCAGTTAAATGAAAAAAGGTGAGTTGGAGATACCACATTCATTGCTACAGGACTGGGCTTTCAGAGCTCGTCTTTGTATTAAATTGTAACAGTGTTTAGGTTTTGGGGGGGATTTTGTTTTGTTTTTGATTTGGGAATGTGTAATATGTGCTCAGCACGTCTCGGCATGTAGGATTTGGTCGTGCTTAGCCATTTGCTGCCTCTGCCAATGGGAAAACCACAGGGGGTTGGCAGAGCTCCTGGCAATGCCCTTTGCAGTGCGGGAGCAGAGGGATAATAAACCGGGCATTGCCCTTCATTCTGTCTGATTAGAAAAATCACCTGTAAATTTACATGCAACAACAAAACAGCTGCTGAGGAATCTGAGTCCAGCCCACGGCCTGGCTTAGCCGAACTGCCTCTGATGTCCCTCAGCAGCTGGATAAACACAGCGTCGACGAGGGTTTGCGAGGGTAGAGCAAGGAGGATATGGTGCATGTGATGAGACAATCACATCATCAGTTACTGTAACTGATTACATGGAAAAGGAGTATTTAACTTACTTTTTGCTTCATTTAATGCTGTTAAAAAGAAAGTAATGGTAATCTGATACCATGTGGCCAGCAACCGTGAGGCAGGTTACCTTGATAGATGTAGAATAAACAATTCAAGACAAAAGCACAACTGAGAATGGGATAAATTGAGAATTTTGGAATTGGATGTTTTAAGTACTGGTAAATAATAGTGATTTATTTATTCCAAGAGGCCTATACACACATTAATGCAGTTCAGAAAGTCCACAGAAGCTTTATTGCCTTCAAAACAACCATTACTGCAAGTGACGGTGTATTTTGTGATAACAGCTTGGCTTTCACCTATGTTTCACTCGGGTGCTTTTGATAGCATCTCAAAGAGCATTGCTGAAATGCAGCCAACTACTAGGGCTCTGTGTTGCCAGTGGTTTTTCAGTTGCTGCCATAAGTAAACTGCATGAACTGTTGATGGTTAGGAGTTATTTTTATTAGGCTGAAACCAAGTGCAGGCGGTCACTAAGTCTTGCTTTAAAACCTTTCGCTCCACTAAGAGCTTTTATTTCAAATGCAACACCTGCAAATTCTTCAAAGCCCGTTGTTCATTTGTAGTGCTAACTCGTGATCACAGCACTGCATTCCCACGAAGCAGAACAAAGAGAGGATGTTCCATTGCACGGGTGTAGTGCTAGAAAAATATTCCTTGCAGACAAACAGAAACGGTGCAGGTTGATTCAGATGAGGGAAAAGAATAGCAGAGACTTTTATGACCACTGCAGATGCACAGCCACTATTCTCATTCAGCCTGAAGCTTTTGCTTTTTGCAAAATATTTTGAGTGCATCAGTAGGCATAAATAAACCACACTTTCATTGGCATTTCACTTAAAAGCCCCATGAAATGTATCTGAGGTGCAGTATTACTAATGCTTTTGGTGCAAAGGTATGTTTAAGTAGGGAGAGATTCAATTTTTAACTAAGTGCTGCCACAGATGCTTGGGTTCTTTAATACCAGTGGGACCTTCCTATTTGGATGGTTTGACCTGTATCACTTGGAACAAGCATTTTTGGACAATAACTCATGGAGCTTCTAATTTCTGCTTGAGCTATAGCAGCTCTGGGGAAAAAGTGTAACCAGTATTTCAAGGGATGAAGAGTGCTGGGTATATTCTTCCAATAATTAATCACCAGCAATATTAAATGACTTTTAGTTGGAGTTTTCCTAGCTTTAGCTTTCCGTCCATGCCTCTGATGTGGCCTCCTGTTTGGGGACTGAAGACCCACTTATTAGAGCTTATTAGGGCTTGTTAGGGCTTCGCTATCTGGCAGCCTCTGGAGAGCCCAGCTCCTCGCTGTCTGCTGGGCAAGAGCATCACAAACCCTCCTTGGCCTTATGGGCAGGAGCCGTGTTTCCCACCGTGGCTGACGCACGGGGAGCTTCTTTGGGAATTCCTGTTTTTTGAAAATCAGAATAATTTGTTAGTGCAGCACTGTACATGGTGAAGTTTTATAAAGAAATTGTTCAAAGTTTCCATTTTATCAAGCATCTGACCCATTCTTTGTGTGTGTATGTATATATACACACACACATATGCATGCATAGTACTGCTTTACATTTATTTATGAAGACAGTACTTAACTTGGATTCTCTGCAGTACAAAATAGGGGTGAGTTACCATGCTGCTGAGTTTGTGTAGCGTTACCTGCTCACAGGCAGTGCTGCACTGCGTTGGAACAGCAGCTTTCTAGCATGTGTGAAACATCTTCAAGGCTTTGGTGGGACAGCACCATGCAGAGGGAATGGGAAGAGAGTCACTTTGGAAGAGAGATATGTGTTTGTGCTGCTGTTCTGCAGCACGACAGATGTTCTGCTATCAAACAAACCCAAGCAGTTTAGACTCCTCTGAATTTATGTGTAAAATGACTGTACAGTAGTGTGAAGTTCGGATAATCCAAGAGCAAACTTTGACTTAGAAGATGTCACTGTCAGTTCTTAAAGCCCCCTTCTACTGGATCTCATAGTTTGGGCATATTTTTTAGCCCCTATATCCAAACAAATCTTTCGAAGGAAGTCAAGGCGCATGATGAATACTTCATGAGTTGGTAATTTATTTATGATAGTTATGGTTTCATTAAAAATGGCACTACCTGCTGGGCAGCACAGCTATGCTTTTAACAGTTTTTATCAGATTGTTAAAATTACACAGATAATGAATATTTCAGCAGTGAGAAAGAGCAAACCATTTAGCAAGCTATGTTTGCTCTAGAATCTCATGCTACCTAAAATGGTAGTGCCTGTTAATTTGTGTAAGTAACCAAAGACACGTATTAGGGAAGGGAACTTCAGGTTGCCTATAGCAATTTCCAAGTCAGAAGGGTTACTTTTCTGAATATCAGTAATAAGTATCTACAGATCATTTTTGTCTATATTGGATATAGTGAAAAGAACGTTTTTGAAAGGACAGGTGTGAAAATGAAAATTCAAATATTTAGTGATTTTTAAATCATAGAATGCCTAAGGTTGGAAGGGACCTCTAGAGGTCATCTAGTCCAGACTGGAGGTCTGATGGTTTCAGAACTGTTTCTCTGATCAGTATGTTACTACACACTGGCCTCAAGGAATGGACAGCCAGCTTTCCTATTCAGTGCATACCACTGGAATTAAGGGTATTAGTTTTAATTACAACATGTGAGTTTTTGTTCATGAACTACCTTAGTGTAGTTTTAAGAATTTCCACTTGGTGGAGCTTTATGATTGAATTTTTAATATATATAATTTTATATATTTGTGATGCAGACTTAGTAACTACATCATTATAGTGAAACGAAACAAATTTGAGAACATGAAAAGTATATTTCCGATATTTGGTGCTCCCTTTCACTTGATTCTTGTATCAGACAATTTGATAATTCTTATAAATTGAAAATTACTTGATATGATTAATTTTAATCTTTTGAGAATTGG
>JAUBNY010000948.1:604163-614675 GCA_032275445.1 Crypturellus soui
AGCATCATAAAATAACCTTCTTCCAAAGAGCAGAAACTCCAGGAGGCAGGGTACTGACTTTCTCAGGGGGTTGGTAATGCACCTTTCTGCTGCAGGAGACGTTCGTATCAGTTTGTAGAGTGATCGTGGTTTATCATTGTTGGTGTTTTGGAGGTCTGCACAAAATCCCGTGGCGCTTTCAGTCCTTTCCGAGCAGCTTCTGAATCAGAGAGATGGCCACTGTGCATTTGGTCTTGGCTCTCGTGGGGAAAAAAATAACTTTTCCTGTTAAGGAATCAGGGAGAATGGAGGTTGGCTGAAGGGAGAGCCGAACGTCTCGTTACAGTAGGTGTCTGCAGGGTGATTTGCAGTCTGTAATGAGCACCTGGAGGCAGCTTAGAAACTCATTGGCTGCTCAGCTGCTGCTTCTGGGTGTCTTCTGCTCAAGCCCTAGTCTCAAACAGAACAGATGAAGAAGGACACCTTAAAAGATTTGTAAATAAGGCAGTCAACATACAAACTGTGGCTGTAATAAATTGATGCTTGTAGGGATTTTATTTATACAGGAATACTAAATTTTCATATTTAACAGCATTTGTTTCAGCGTGTTTGTGATGTTCTGCTTTGAGTTCTTAAAATATCCTGACATCAAGAATTACACAGAAGTGGTAGGAGCCTGAGATTCCTGTATGTTGGCATCGCATCTTCTGAATAGTGTGTGTTAACTCATGCTGTATACCATGGGGTAAGTTACTTGAACAGAATAACTTTATTTTCCTACCATTAATGTTGGCTGTTTGTTTCAGGTTTTAAGTGTGACATGAACCAGACTGCAAAAGGCCTGTGCCCAAACCTGGGCAGTGTCAGTTTTATGGTAACTGCCCCTCGTCCACATGACGTGCAGACCAAGTATTTTTGTTGGTTTGTTTTCAGAGCATCTCTGTTCCCAAGTTTCTTCCACGGTTCTTGAGCGCTTAGTGCCATTAGTACAATCAAGTGTTGGTAGACGTCAGCCTGTGATAAAGGTTTAGAAGGCAGCGTATTAGTGGGCTGGGGAAAAGAAAAAAAAGTTATGTAAAAAGTCACTTAGTGACCTCAAAAGTGGGTAATAGGGAATGTCAGCCTGTCAGACTGGATTATTAGAATGAGCTCATCCTTATTAAACTCACTTGGATTCTGTAAATGATGATTCATCTCTCAGGTGGTGTAGTGCCCACTCAGTAGGCCTCAGCAAGAGGTTTCCTTGTTATTTGTTCACAAATTAGCTGTCACTGGTTCTCTGCAAAGCTCCAAGTTATCCACTTCTAGTTACAGCCTCTGTGGGGAGCTTTTGGAACATGGGATGGACTTTCCTCCTCTTTCCCACCTTTCCCTTCCTCCCTGCATTAGTAACTCTAAACTGGAGTGAACCCAGGAGTTCAACAAGGAATGGGCTGATGTGGGAACAAATGGTACTGCTCCTGCTGCCCTCCTTGCTCAGGGTGTTCACGCAGCTCAGGGGCTTGCGTTACCCTCAGCCTGTGCTGTGAGTGTGTAAGGAAGTGTCCGCGCTGCTCGGCAGGCCCCCACGGGACGAGCTACAGGACAGGAACAGAGGCCTTCTGAGCTGGAGCCTGATTTCTCTTTCCCTTTCCTGACTTTCCGTTTTAGCTGGTTTTCGTTGGGATTTGGTGGAACTAAGCAACTGGCATCTGGGATTCCACACATGGGAATTTTGTCTGTTTTTCCCTGATTTGTGGTCTCTGAAAATTCTTTTAAATAGTAGAAATACTCATGAAGAATTCCTAGCTGATATTTTAGTAGTAGCCAATCTATATTGTTTTCTGAAAGCATAATGTAGTTTGTCAGGTATTGTATTATAATGTGATTGCAATGTTGGGCATTAAAATATCTCTGTTATTTCTCTCTTTTTTTCTGTGAAAAACTTAATTCTGTAGCTTTAATAATGTGATGAGAGATCAGCGTGAAGCTCCACTTGCTCTCTGGAACTCCTAATTCAATATACCTTCAAGCTGGCGACACCTTCCTGCCCTAAGGACAGACAGAGCTCCCTTTCCACAATGGATTCTTTGATTAGTTATTTTGTTTGAATAGGAGATTGACTTTAGATTAGCTGTAGAGTCTGTGCAAAATACCCCCCTGGTTTTGCTGTTGCTCAAAATGAAAGCTAAAGAATAGTTAGACTCAAAGATGTTAATGACAGGATCCTATTTTCTTCTAGCAACTAGTGCAACAACGTGAGACCGCTCTAACACACGTTGCAGGCCATCTGCTCCAAATGAGAGGCAAGGCAAGGCGTGCTGGATTCTGTGCAAAAGCACAGACCTTTCCTCTTGCCTCCTTTTCCCAATCCTACCCACAGATTTTTGCCTGCCTTTATTTAAATGCACTAGGGCGCCCGAAGCTTTTGCAATTCATCTTTTAGGATCTTTCATATCAATTATGCCATTTGGCTTTTTTGTTTTGTTTTTGTTTAAGTATACACAGTAATATAACAAACTGCTAAACAGAGATTGCAGTTCATTACTTGACTGAAATTCATCATCTATTGGAAATATCATTTGGCTGACACGTGAATTGGACTACAGTTAGTTTGAAATCATCTGTTGACAAGAAAAAAGGAAAATGCCTGATAAAATTGCAAGATACTGAAAGGACACTTCTGTTCATGTTGGAAGCAGTGTTCTCAGCTAAATTTTTTTTGTGATTTTTTTTTTGAAATAACTTGCAAATTGAAGTGCTACTTGCTTTTGCTACTCTTTGCTTTTCCATATTGCAAATGAAAGGGGTAATATTTGGAGCCTTAAAAAAAAGAAAAAAAGTCATGTTGAGGCAGCGTGGTGTCAGGAGACAAGGAATGACCCCTCTCCCTTTGGCAAGCAGCAGTGCCCCGGCAGGGAGACGAGGTTGCCAGGGCGGTGGAAAGCAGAGTGCAAAACTTCCCTGCAAGTCAAGTGCCCGGTCGGGCGGCATTCCCAGACCACAGGGCTCCGGCGCACGCTCCCTCGTAGCCGGGGCCGCGGGGCTGGGCTCCCGCGCCGGGGCTGAGCTCCGACCCCGGGGCTGAGGTCCAGGTGCTCTGCCCGCGGCCCCGGGGCGCCGGGAGGTGTTCGAGGAGCGTGGGGCTGGCGCGGTGCCTGCGGCCCTGCGGAGGGGTTCCATTTCTCGGGCTATAAAACCTGCCGTATTTATGGGCAGCACAGGCACGCGCCTCGTTTTGCAGCTCTAGGAATGAATGAAACACATTCTGTTGATGGCTGCTCCACAATGCTTCTGCTTTCCACGGCTCTGAAATGTTAATTCTGTTAAAACACCTGCATTATTTTTGAGTTTCTTAATAGTTCCGACAGCGCTTGAGCACTAAGGCCTTTCTAGAGGCTGGGCAAGGCAGGCGTTACAGGACACGGATGAGGCGTGAAGGAGGGCTCTGCTCTTTGCTGTGCCACTGGCTGTGGCAAGTGGCTCTCTTTGCATCTCAGCTTTGCTGCTTACAGGACAGGAATAATAATATCTGTATGAAAACCACGCTAAGATTAATGGATAATAGCTGCTAGGTAAATATTGTGTAGCTAATCATTGTTTTTTGTTGCCAGACTTTAATAAATATTTTAGAAAGTTAGGGATATTAGAAATAGATTATAATGGACTTCTTCCACAAAGGGAATAATAAATAGTTATATTAAGGTACTTTTCTGAACTATAATTACTTTGCAGAATATTTCATTTATTCAAAATGAACATATACAGAGCCTATAACAGAATATTGTTTAGATATTTTAGGGGAAAATGCTTTAAATTTCTTTGAGCACATACTCAAACATGCATGATGCCTGTGACCTACGTGCCAACCTCTTCTGCGCTGCAGGAGTTTGCTCCCTTGCGCTGAAGCCCTCGCTGAAGCCTTCCTTCAGGGAGCTCTGTGTGCAGCATCACCTGAGACCTGGAAGGAAAAGAAATCCTGGGCGTCCTCTGCGAGCGGCTCCAGCTCTCTGGCCTCTCTCCTTCTTGCTGTGCCCTGTGCCCCTGTTCCCAGCCCGGCTGTTCCCAGGCTCTGGGACAGACTCTGGAGCTGCCTCCCTTCCCCGGAGCAGCCGGAGCGCGCGGGGAGCCTCGGCTGGGCTGAGTGGGGCCCTTCACCCGTTCCCCTTTCCGGCAGGGCCGCTTGGGGCACAAGGAAGGCCCTCCTGCACCCTGTCCACGAGGGAATTGAATTTCCTCACCGGAAAGGAGTTACCTTAGACACCAGTGGGGTAGAGCTACAGCTGACTCGTGCTCCTGCTCCTTTTGCTGAGACCCACGGCCCAGTGCTGGCGTTTGGCACCTTTGCTTTCTGCAGGTGAGGCTGGGCATTCGCTCTGAACACGCCAGCGCTGCTGGGAATCGGTAGCACGCAGGGACAGACCAGCGGGTTGGAGCTGGTGAGGGCCAGAGGCCTGTTCCCAAGAGCAGAACAACGTGGTTCGGCGTGTGCGCTCCTTCCCGCTGCCCTTCCCTGGCTGGGAAGCGCGAGTGGAATCGGGTGACGCTCGTGCCGGGGCTGGCGGAGCGGCGCGGGGACCATCCCGCCCGCCGCAAGGTGAGCTCCTAGGGAAAGGGGAGCCGAGGGGAAAGGAGCTTGCTCAGCGCAGCCCGAGGGATGAGCAGCTTTACTGAAACTGCTCTCACGCCTACTTAAGTCTCGATTTCAATTTTTGTTACAAAATGAAACCTTTTCAGTAAAGCAAGTTCAAAACGCTAACATTCATCTTGAATAGCTTCCTTTTTTTCCCCCTGCAGCACTTGTTCATATATACTTTCCTATTGCTATTGGACTATCATAGCATGTGCTGTTCTATTATGCATTTCGCTGTAAAAGAATTGCTAGTAGTTGTATTTTCTTTCATCATTTATGATTTTAAAATTGGTTTTATATGGGCTGAATCTGTCTTTTTTGCTTAAAATAGTATGTTGTTAAGCATTAAAGCAAAGCATGTCCAACATGACCCTGAGTGCCAGTAACTTGTTGGCAGAAGCTGTGACAATATATATTGCCTGAGGAGACACCCTCATTAACAATTTATTTCTTTCTTGTAAATAGATAAAATTTTTGGAAGTCCAATTAGATTAGATGCTTTTCTTTCCTTTCCAACTAATTTTGTAACTGATATAAAACAAAATGAATTATGACTCTCTGAAAATCCCGTACTTCCGTAAAGTTAAAATAGTCTTCAAGAACAAATTAGTGCACTGCAAAAATTAATACATGCAAAGCAATGTAAGCACATGGCACTTTTAATTTTTCAGTGGCCTGGGGGCACTGTTATCTGGTCTTTTCTGGAAAATCACTCATCACGTTGCTATCGGGGAAAGAGAGCTGCAGCCCCTTTTCTGGGAGCGATCCAATGCAGTATGGATATTAATTAAATTTATTAAACAAATAACACAGCGACTCAGGGAGGCAGGGGTCCATCTGCCAGCTCCGTAGATTGATCTCTGCAGAGACGCGAGCTGAATGGTAGTTAAAGCGAAGTTGCAGAGCTCAGCAGATGGGCTCCTGTCTCTAGTGGGGGGAGATTTGGTGGCGGTCCAGCAGCTTTTTTCCCCCTCCAGGTTTTTGTTCCTTGCAACTGTGATGGAAGAAGCGCTCCTCTGCCTTTTCTCAGCCGTGCCCCCCCCTTTTGTTTATCTGAGCAATGTTTAAGTCTGAGTGATTTGTTAGAGAGGCAAGTCCCGGCTGATCTCGTTTTGTGCGTGTGATGTAAACCTCAAGCAGAAAATAATTAGGAAAATGTAATCCCATTGACTTTACACCCCACTTGTGTACGCTGCTACATCCCAGCCTGGTGCCTCGGAGAAGGGAAAGTGGAGGAGCAGCATTGCGTTTAGTATTCAAAATAACCGCCTATCATGCATATATTCTTGAGAAAACCTTTGTTGGAAGCTTGTGAACACAGTGTGAAATTACTTCTGCCTGCAGGTCTGGGTTTTGGTGGTACTCTTCTGATTTCATTTCGCTCCTTCCTGTTGTCTTCCTTGGTTCCTCACAATATTTACTTTTTGAATCTCTCTCTGCTCTTCTGTAAATTGATGTCAAGTGAATATTGGTCTAATGAATTGTTTGGTGTGTGTCAGCTACCTAAAACCTCTAGTATTGTCCATAGTGGATTAAAAGCCCTTGTAATTAATTATGCAATTAAGCCCTTTCTTATTATATATTTGCAGATGGGGAGGTCTTTAATCAAGTCTTGAGTGTGCTGGGTAACGTCTGCGGCTGGAGACCAGTCCTAATGCTGCGTAGCCGCTTGGCAGCGCTCCCGCAGCCCGTGGCGGGAGCAGGACTGGCCTCAGTGCTGCAGGGAATCCCGCTGGCCGCCGTTCAGAACGCCTCCGCGACGGCCTGGGAACGCGTGGGCAGAGCCGCGCTCCTCCCCGCCGCCGCTGGCAGCGGGAAAGCCGCAGCGGCACCGGAGCCGCCGCCCGGGGACCGCGAACCAAACTGGGCACGAGGCAGGTTCTGCCGTGCGCGGAGCGAAAACTGAGCGGGGCTGTCCTGGCCGAGGAGAAACCAGCACAACGGCTCCGAAGGCAGTGGGAATTTGGACAAAAGCAGGGCCTGTGGGTTTGGCTCCCATAACGTGCGATTTCCAAAGTAAGCAAGGGAGAAACGTTTCCTGCAGTTTATGCTTTTGTGTGCTTTCCCCTGCCAATATCAGCTTTGGTTGGAAAAACAGTATTAGTGTTTAAGTCTAGAAATGAGTATTAGGTAGGTTTATCCAGAGGGGAAAAAAATGAATTTTGCTTCTGTCTGAGGTTACTGCTTTTTGCTGTGGCTCTCTCTTCCATTTTAGGCCAGGTGGACATTAATAATATGAATGTTTTGGTTACTATGGGGAAGTGTCAGAATTAATTGGTTTTTATTAGTGCCCTGCCAAGGAGTATTCTGGATTTGAGTAGAGACATTACAGTGTGTACCATGGTTCTTTTAGTATTTTGGACTGGTCCAGCTTACCACAGGAAGCAGAGATTTCCTTTTTTTCCCTTCTGAAAAAAATCTTGTTTATCAATGTGTAATTGGGGAACTACTCATTTATTTAATGTGCTACAACCGAGAGATCTCAGGGTTGTGTAGTCCAGCCTCCAAGTGAATTCACACAGCATTTACAACAGTAGCTCTGATGCCTTACATAAGGGCTAATTTTACTAACCAATTTAGATAGGTAGCAATCTCATAATCTCTTTACTTAAGATTAGATATTGTCCATGGAAGAGTTTTTTTTTTCTTTTCCTTCTAATTTGCTAGAAACACAGCTGAGATTTAACTTTTGAGATGCTTTTAGAAAAAAAATATAGTGAACATATAGGGCAGAAATAAAATTGTTAAAATTCTATAAACTTGTACAGCCTAGAAGTGGGAAAAGGCTAAGGGTGTCGCATGACCTGCTCAGTGAGCTTAACCCACTGCTGCTTAAAATCATGTCCTTGAAAAGAATTTTTCATATTTATGAGCAGGAAGACTAACAGAGAAGTACTGATGGGGATCATGTTAAATGAATTTATGTTGTCCAAATATTGAGTGCTGTTACTTGTGCGCCGTGGTGCCAAACTCCCATATTCTCACAGGAGTAGAGCTTGCAGCAGTATCTCAGAGAACTGCCTCACGGAGACCAAAATATCAGTTATTCGGGTTAATTTTTGCTCCTCGGTGGTACCTGTGGGATGCCGGTACTTTGTGTGGAGTTGTACAGAAGGCGACAAGAGGCAGAGGCTCCGCTCCTGCCACGCGAGCGGTGGTGCCGTTGCGGGGAGCTGAGCCGCATTTGAGGTTGAGCTCAACCCTAAGCTGTCGGGTTAGGGTAATGTATTGATTTACTATAGCTACTCGCTTTTTTGGTCCTACTTGAAACCCTATTGATTCATTTAGATAATTACCAGCAAATGTGGGAGAAATTGAGGAACTCTTGAGCTTGGAAGTAGCCTAGGCATGTCTTGTAAAATAGATTAGGAAGGATGATTTTTGCGTTAATGTGAATTGTCTCTAATAACATGATGTGTTTAAATAGGGCTTTGGCTTTATAATGCCAAGTGAAGTACACTTAGCTCTTTAATAGCACTTTTGAGTTGCATGCTTTTAATGTTGACAGCTATATTTAGTACATTTGATATTCCATAGGGTGTTCTTAGAAGAAACGAACACATCAGATGGAACAAATCCATTCTCCATGTTCAATTAGCAACAATACTGCTCTGTTGAGGGTAGAACAGATAGGTTCTTAGCTGTTGCTGCGAATATGTACATCAGCACCTAGGGACAGCAGATCATTCCATTTAACTTTGAACCATCTGACTTTTACTGGTTAGTGTCCTTTAATATTAATAGAACACTCCATTTTGGCATTGTATGTTTCACAGCAGATAAAGAATTCCAGTCCCTGCCTCGGCGCTGATGCTGCCCGGCTGACGGGGGCAAGGTGCTCGCGAGGGAGCTGCCGCGTGCGCGGGCCGGGCCGCTGGGGCAGTCCCCGGTATGCGGAGGCGCTGCCGTCGCGGAGCGCGTGCAGCTGGTCCGGTAAACAAGGACTTGGGAAAACGTGTGCTGGTCATCACTGGAAATCGTCGGTGCTCTTCACACTCTTCTTAATTTCACAGCACCGTTTTTCCATGCTTAGAGCGCACAGAATTAGTGATCTGCGTCTGTCTGCGTGTGAGCGGCCGCAGTGCTTGGCTTCCCATTCCGCTCCGTCGGAGCATGGCTGGGCGCTGGGGTTAGCGCGGAGGTGCCTCACGGCAGCAGCGGGTTCTGCCCCTCTTCTCGGGACCCTCTCGGGGGGCCAGGCCCTCTGTCCCCGCGCTCCCTCGCCCTTGGCCTGCTGCCTATACAGACCCTGCATCCTGCCTTTACCCCTCTTATCTCTGCAGCAGCGGGGTTTGAGTCAACCTTGGCTCTCTTTGGCCTTGGAGGGCTCCACATAACGATTTTGGAATTTATAGTTACAAGTTAACTTACAAAAAGAAAAACATATCAAGAATTCTAGACTATGTTTGACTCCTTCTAGTAAATATCACTTAGTCTTCTGTCTCTGGCGCGTCGCACAGCTTGGGAAGGAGGCAATGGGGACTGATGATCCAGTTTTCCTATAGACACCCTATTCTCTAAGTAGCCAGTTCAGTTCTAAATAAAAGTCTTTCACTGCCTCTCCTTTGTATACTGAATTTGGCTTCTGCTCAATGCAAATACAACCCTAATTACTCATGATGCCTTATGCTTATTATCTTCTAGCCAACTGGAGATGGCAGTAGCATCCATGAGGAACGGTCTTGAAGGGAGCGTTGGCATCCCACAGGATGAGCGCTCGTAGCTCAGTCCCTCAGCTGTGAACTGGATTGGCCATGTCCATGCCCCTTGGTCAAATGTGGTAACTCTCAGCTCTTTGGTGTGTGTCCTTGGCCTGTGCTCAACCCAGCTGCAGTTGGCTGACCTGTGCCAACCCCTTCAGGCCTTAAGTTGTGCCTGTGAGTGCGACTTTCTATGGGGCAAAGCTTATACAGTGGCATTTATTTTGTTGGGGCTGTGTCATGTTGAGTCTAGGTTATTAGTTCCAATGAGAGGAGTATGTAGTTAGACTTAGTTGTTCTCGGATGTTCAGGACTTGGAGGATTGTCATTCAGCAGGGACCAGGTACTCGGGACCATTCCCTAGGCTGAAACCACAGCCTTAGTGGTGGCTTTGAGGAATTGTTACCCTGTGTGTGTCTGTCTGAGGTGCTCTTGGTGGTGAGGAGGACCCTACCCTTCCATTCTTGCTTGACGCTCCTTTTCAGGAAGGCAGAGATGCCCGGGTGGCAGGGAAAGAGGCTGTTTAGGGACAGGTACAGGTGGCAAGGACTGTTTGGTTTGTTGTCTCGTGGAAGAGATCTGAACGAAGGCCTTTGAAACTTCTGCACCAAGACTGATACCAAATCCAGGGAGTAACCAGCTCTATGGTTTGGACAGAAAGGATTTGTAGAAGCCTGGATGGCACAGGAGAAGAGAAATTAGAGGTTTTGAATCTCGGTGATTCATCTGTTGAAGGCATCTACGTTAATGTCTATAGTGATGAAGCACCGCAGCTGACAAAATGAGTAAGCTCCTTTTGGATTTCTAGGGGCTGCTCAGCCATGAGTTTCATATTCGAAAATGAAAATCCTGTGCGCATTTTATTTCCCAACCTGTCAGGTAATTTTATTTTCTGTATATGCTCACACGTGTAGAAGTGTGTGTAGATATAGAAAGTAAATTATATATTGTATATTATATATTATAAATGTATATTGCATATAAATATCATTTTGCATGTATCATGCTACATATATAAATAAATTATATATGTAGCAGTATTAGTGTGCATATATGTTTGTGTGTGTGTGTGTCAATAGATAACCCTTCTCTTCTGTTATTTCTCACCTCCTTTATTCTAACTGTAGAGCATAAGGTCTGCCTTTTATCTGTTGTTAAGGAAAATATTTAACAGCATATTAGTTTAACTAACTTGAAGGATGGGATATCTGTGGGACTGTT
>JAUBNY010000948.1:660217-681063 GCA_032275445.1 Crypturellus soui
TCACTTTGCCTTGAGGGTACTGGAAGAGCAAAAGCAGTTTGCTTATGGCTTATGACGTTTGTCCTACTGTGTGTTAGCGGAGGAGGTAGGGACTTTTAGAAGACATTGCTGGCAATGTCACAGAAGTGCACACCGAAAACTTAATAACTGTGCTAGCAGGAACATGTAATCTCTGCCAGACTCTGTGATCTAGAGTTTAGATTATCTTCAACTAAAAGAAATAAAATACTTACATGTAATTCCTGTGTGACCTTATAGAAATAACACTGTTTATGGAGGCCACAGTTCTGCATTGTCTCATAGTGCTTTTCCCAAATGTGTTTCTTAAATGCTGGAAATATATCCCAGGCTCCCTGAACGGCTCCGCACTCCCTGGGGTGGGAAGCCCTCAAGGCGCTTCGGGGTGGAGTGTCTGCCGGGCTCCCTCCCCACTGCCTGTAACGCTCTTGGGATAAGGCTGCTGGTATTAGTGGTAACGAGCACAGGGGTAACAGTGATGGCAGCTGTGCATGTTGGACTTCCTTCTAGCTTTTATTTGGTTGGAGGACTTTTTTGGATGAAGCACAGCAGGAAGAAGCAGTCTATGCCACCTGAGCAGCTGCGGTTCCTAGACAACAGCCAGGCTGCAGGAGCTGCCAGCGATCCAGCGCTTTGGGAACTTCTGGCTCTAAAGGTTTGGTTCTGCTTTCACAGCTTCTCTCTGTGCTAGCCTGTATTAGTGTTATTGCCCCTTCATAGTATCAAAAAGGCAGGAACGGTTTTATTGTGCTTATTTTAAAACCAGTACGCATAAAAACAACCAAACTCTTCTAGGTTGCATATATAAAAAAATATACATGTAATAGCTCACATCGTACAGTTTAAAAAATAAAAATAAAAAAGGCACCTGTGTGGAGAGAAGGGAAAGCCTTCCCTTCGCTTTGTGAGGAAACCTGTCTCCACACAGATGCTTCAAGAACACATACTTATATACATACAAAACTAGAACTTCAGCCACATGAATCTGTCCCCTTATGTGGCGTGGAAGACAGAAGGCCCAGAGGGGCGATATGTCTCATTCTTTCTCCATCACAGAACTGCTGCCATTCACACTGTACGAGTAAGAGTCGGGCTTGGGTAAAGTGTGAAAAGCATGAGATAAATTATGCTCCGTGTGGCATAATTCTGCATCAGAAACAGCATAACTAAGAGCTCACAAACAAGTGTACGTTGTTCTGTTGTTGGAAGGAGCAGCTGTCACGAGGAACCCTATGCTCCTCACTAAGAGGGCCGGCACGGGCGGTCTCTGCGTTGTCACGGGCTCTTGTTGCAGTCGGAGCTAGGAACCACAGGGCTGCTTCAGCTCCCCCTCCAGCACCTCTGGCCCAAACTGAGAAAGAAAAATGCAGTGTGGAGAAAAAGGCTCTGGATCTTGTTGTATCAAGTCTTTATAAAGGAGGTGAAACTATAATTCTCATATGATGTTAAAGAAAGAGGACTAAGCAGTCTGTTTAAACATGGAGTTTCTTTCTAATCCTAGCTGTATTTCACTATGATAAAATGTCTGTTTAAGAAAATAGTTCACTGCTAAAGGTCACCTGATTACATTTTAGAAGTGCACTTCCCAGTTCAGGCTCTAATGTCTTAAGGAACGTAATGTGTCCTACCCCAAGTAAAAAAAATAGAATAGTAGTAGAATATAGTGTTTAACAGTATGAAAAGAGTAAAAGGCTATTTCTATGCAGTTTCTGAGGTAATAAGCTGGTATGTTATTGATACAAGTCCTTCAGATGTGAAGGTATCCCTTGTCTATCCCAAAGGAAGGGCTGGCCATGGTGATTCAGTGAGGAGGACAAAAGGTCTGTGGCATGTTGCTTTGTATGCTGCATCATAGTTCATCATGGTTTCTTGTGAGGTCCTCCCCGTAATTAGTAGCTTGACTGCCAACAAACATGTTCCAGTTGTCTAGAACCTCCTCTTTTGTTAGCTTTTGATCCTGGTGGGGGAAAAACAAATTGCTGTAAGAACATTTTGAAGGCTAAGTAAAAGAAGCACCAGCACAGACTTATAAAAGACATGACAAATAGAAAATTCTTCAAAGACACAGGCTGCAGATTCAGAAATCACCGTAGCTGTCATGAGTGAGATTTGGACGCCGGTAAAGTCAGAAATCCCACTGGCTTCACTTGGGTTTAACTGTTAATTAAAAGTGCTTTGCAATTAACTCGCTGCCAACCAGAGTGTATAAGTTATCTGGTATGTTGTTTGGCCTCTGGTTTTGTTTTGCCTTTCTACTTTTCAATTTGCCTTTCAATTGTCTGTGAAAAATTTCTGTGAAAATTGAAGTCCTCTGGTGTCTTTTGTTGAAGATGGTGACTTACACTGGCAAATTAAGTCTCTCTGTGTAAGGTCATTTTAGTTTTTGAGGCTCCAGCTTTGCTCATATTACAATTCTGGAGATCACCATCTGGGATTTGCTGTAGTATTAATCTCCCATCTTAGAGGAAGCAGATGAACTGGACCAGTCTTCAGGACAGAGATATGTGTGTTTGATGATACGAATAGTGGCTTTTTACTACCTCCAATTTAATGGGTATCTGATTTTGCTCTTGCAGTCTAAATTAACATATAAAGATCCGTGACTCCTCTTAAAAGAAGAAAGAGTATTTTTCCTATGTTAGAACTTAAAAGTGTGTGAAGATAAGAAATTTGTTTCCTAACCTAAGGAAGCCAATGGAACTTTTCCAGCTGGTAGGTAACTGATTACATTTTATCAATTGTACTTTGTAACCATACCAACTAAAAATTGCATTGATACATTAAGCCTGTAGCTAGCACTTAGAGCTTTTAAAACTCCATTTAAAGTGTACTAATAAGAAAAGTCACTAGGAATCATGGCTTGCTAGTTGATATTATGCAAAGGGAAACCAATTAAATATTTAATTTAACATCTTTTTAAAATATACCAAAGTACTAAGTACCTTGTCTACGTCTGATTCATAGACTAAGTGCCTGGCTTCAGCTAGTGCATGATCGTAGTCTTGTGGGAGAATCCAGTGCCGAATCTCCTCTTTGTCCATCTTCCCATCCTTGTTGAGGTCACGAAAATCGGAAAACTGTTCACGCTCTGTAATCACCCAGTCAGGCTCTGGACCACCCTCTTCATTTGCAAACATATCAGCTGGAGAGGAAATAAAGGTCTCAAGTCATATGTAGCTTGCAAATTATGCAAAACTCAAGAAATTAATACAGTGTTCCTTAGAGGAAGGCTGAACTTTCAGTCTTTGCACAGAGGTTCTTTGTGGAAAAAATGAAACGTGGAGTCCAGTGCTGCAGCGGAAGGTATCCAGTGCAAGGAGAGACCTGAACAGGTTGTTGTACATCAGCAGTGCATTCCGCGATCAAGAAGCATCCAGAGTGACTTGTCACAGCTCGGCACCTTGCACTATGGTGCAGGGGTTATGCATGTGACGCAGGATGCAGGGGTTATGTATGTGAGCTGCTCTGTATGTCAGCCCTGTGCTTAAACGATATCAGTAGGAAAACGCAGCAGTGACAGCTGTCATCTATGTAACGAGTAGAATGAGTGGGGAAATGCCTTATAAAATAGCAAAGAAGAGTTTTAGATTTCTGTGTGCTTGTTTTTTAACCCTAGTTTGATGGAGTAGGGGAAGTAGAAATATTTTAAGCAAGTTTTTCCTCAACTGATAAAACTTCAAACAACACATTCACTTTCTTTTTTGTTGTTTTTGTTTTTTAATGTGTAGATTATATTATTTATTTCCAGCAACTGACATGTCCTGTCAATTTGATTTTTATCATCCTTGTCAGTGTGGGGTGATCGTGCCTCGAACATTCTATGTGCCTATCTATAGAAGACAAGAAAAAACAGCATTCACATGGTAACAAATGTTGACAATTACCTTATAATTATATGTAGGTAATGTCACTGACTGAACTGAAATTACTGTGGAAATTATGCTGCTCTGTTATTTCAGTCATAAATGAATAGCACTCATATTCTGAGACTAAATATAATTTACAAGGAATAGAACCTCCCTGCCATTAATTAACATGTGTATATTGTTCCTGATTGTGTGTGAAATGATCTTTATAGCACCACTAGAAACAAGAAAGATGCATTTGAGTTTGCTCTAATGCTTTCTTGGTGCTACTTTCTTGATTAAAAACCCATCAAAGTGGGTGCAGTGGGAGAAGTTAGCTTTTGGCATCAGCGTCACTATTCAAAATGGAAAAATATATTAGGTACTGCTCATCTCTAGTCACGTTTCCATTTTGTCCTCATAGGTCTAAGTGCAAGAGAGCAGCTAACTGCCCAGTGTGACGGACGTTAGAGCAAATTCACTGGGATCTCATGCTGAGGCTTCCCATTCTGTTCTCTTTCCACCACTGCAGCAATGCAGGGCTAACTTTCATGCACTTAACCTTCTTTGAGAACCTTAACTCTTAACTGTTACTTTTACATAGCTCATTTTTAATGCAACTTTTTGTATTTTTAAAAGAAACATAATGGTCTTACCACACAAGAACAAGCATTTCTAGCTACTAATAGAGATAGTAAATTAACTAGTAGGAAAAGGTTGTTTTGTTTTTTGTTTTAATGCAGACCTATTGCATTGCATGAAGATGGTTCTTTGTGTTTTGCCAGATATGCTTCCCAGCTATATGGGATAGGCAAGCTCTTCTGAAACTTGGGTAGAGACTAGTCCGCTTTATGATCCTCCTGCATTTCTGAACAGTACTTTCAAAAGCTGTAAAACTAGTCAGATAGTCAGAGAATCATTTTGGATATCACAGGCCCTTACAAAATTTATGGTCCTGTTTCAAAGCATGGAAATACTAAATCTGATTTTTGGAAATAGCACTATTTTATCAAGGTCTTCCTGTCAAAAACAGCCATAGGTAGCTTCCTGCCATGGAAAAAAACATTCCAGACTTCTAAGCTAACCATGTTGTAAGCTAGTAACAAGAGGATCTTAGGCTGGAAAATGCCTTTTCCCATTGATGTTGCTATCTGCCTAAATTTAAGTTAGACCTTTCTGGTTGTTCAGTTGGTTGAAAATAGTTGAATTGGAGCACAGAAATCTTAGGATTGCAAATAGTAATCCAGATTTGAGAAAAGACAGGCAAATTGGAGATTTTATGAGGAACAAGCTGCAACACTTACCAATGTACTCATCTTGATCCACGAAACCATCCGCGTTTTTGTCTATGTCTTCTAAGGTTTCCTGGAAAACAATTTTGCATTGAAGAAGCTGGAAGAAGTGAGAATTCTGACTACTCTTTTGATCGTTCCCTATTTGAGACCTGCCTTGCCCTTGTACACAGAGAAACTTACTCTCGTTGACTCCAGTGTAATCATTGTACAAGGATTAGACAAATCTCCTGTCATGCTGAAGAAATTCCCTGCACAGGGATGAACTGGACCGCATGCTTGAGTTTTCATCCAGGGCAGGTATCAGTTTCCTCAAACTTACATAAATGTTAGTATACATATAGCCCTTCTTTTGGTGTAAGTTGATGGCAGGATTGCTTCTGATTCCATTTAAGAGTAGCCTAAATGCATTTAACAAGTCAGTCTTGTGCTAAAAATACTAAATCAAGTGAATTTCATGAAAGTCATCCCTTCCTGTTCCTCAGCTTGCCACTGGTGTGTAGGTGCGCACACACATGCATCTGTCTTTCCAAACTCTGCAGGAAAAGGTCAGAGAAGCATTTCAATAGTCATCTGAAAAGTAAAAGCAGAAAGTGTCATTGTTTTGGTCTGCTTACTGAGACAACGATGTCTTTCATATGCTCAAATTCCTCTGGGTGAAGAAAAGCAGTGAATTCTTCGCGAGTGGCAGCTAAGTCTCCATCCAGATCTGCAGTTTTAAATCGCCTTTCATCTCTGGGCAGCATTTTCTTAAAACTGTGCTGATCAGTTGCATCTTGGAATTCTTCTGGATTTTCTGCAGATTAATCGCACAATCTTAAAGATACTCCTTATAAAATATACAACTGCAATGAAGCTCTTTCAATTTGATAACACATACTCAGTAGAGTGTAGAAATGTAACAACTTATGGCCACAGCTGCCATAGGCAGAGAATAGCTGGTCTGTTAAAATGGATCTTACCTTCCCTGTGAAGTTTTAAATTTCATTTAAAAATGATTTGAGGTCAAGCAATTGGTTTGATTTTTAAGGCAGATTTTTAACATCAGTCTTCTTTCAGCATGTAATGTGAAAATGCTGTCTTACCTAGATAATAGCCATATGTGGCTTGCTTGTACTCCTCCCAGGAGATTGTATTGTCCTTGTTCAGATCATAATCTTTCCAAACTTTGGCCACGTTTTCATAGATGTAGCGTTTCTGTACCCGCTTAATCCAGTTTTTCAATTCCTCTGTTGTGAGATAGCCATCTTTGTTGTCATCTATTCTATCCACAATCTTCCTGTAAAAGGAGACAGGCAGCTTTTAAGAGTTGACAGAAAAACAAAGTGCGTGCCAGGCCAGTTTTAGTAATCTACATGGGGCCCTGATTTTTGTCCCGCTGTTCTCCACAAAAATGCAATGCCCAAAATCTAGAAAGCTGATGTGCTGGCTAAGGCTTCTTGTATTATGCAGATTTCCTTCAGAGATATATTTCCATGCTTTATTTAATATTTCTGTGAATAATTAAAATGGAACTTCTTGCACAATGAAAGTGAGTGACCGGAGCACCTCAGACAATACATGATTCTGGAGGTCTGGGGTCGTATCTACTAACATAGTGGGGAAGCTGTTCGGTGCCCACAGGGAGCCCTCGTGCTGGGGGCAGGAGGCTACCCTCGCCTCCGAAGAAAGCCAGCACTGCCGCTTGCCAGAGGCACTCCGGGCAAAACTAGGATTTTTCAGGCTCCCAGTCCCTCCTGTGGCCTTCCTGCAGACTGGTGCCAGGCTGGAGCGAGCTCTGTCGTAGTGCGGAGGATGTGCATAGCCATGTACAGTTTCCTCTGCCAGTCCTGCCCTCCACTTGTGTTCCTTTGCTTTCTTTCCCAGAGAAGCAATATTGCTCATCTTGCCAGGAATGCCCTGTATGCACAAATTCAATAGCTCGTCTGCAGCAGGCGTCCGGTCACTGTTAGCAACTTGGACCCAAGCCAGTACCCTGCGTAGTGCTGCCCCACCTCACGTCCTCCAGAAAGCAGCAGCCGTTAAGATGTTGGGGACCTCAAACTTTTGACAAGTTCTGAATGCAGCTGCAGATAAAACTGGCTGGGAAAACTGCAAAAAAGAGAGGCAATTCTCCCTAGTGTTTAGGTTCTCCACAATAAATCTATAAAGCAGTGCCTGTAATAGCTAAATGCCAATAGTTTCAAGTTCGTAAAACTGGCTTCTGCTGCAGCTACAGCAGCAGCCCAGCTGATAAAAGCCTTTATCTAAAATAAGGGTGCAATTTGAATCCCACAACTTGTAGGTAAACTTGTCTTGGTAGTATTGTGTTTTGGGCACTGGTCTGTGGGAAACTATGCGCTCTGCTCTTGGGACAGGGTAATTAGCACAAGTCCTCTGCAGTCAACCACCTGGCTTGAGTTACAGGAACAGTTTTAACCCTTGAGTCACTGCTCGCAAGGCAGCAAGAGCACCTGGCAGCTCAGTGACAACCAGGGGCCACCTCAGGGCTGGCTGCTCAGAATGGCTGGCTGCTCATTCACCAGCCCCATGGTCCAGCACAGACCCCGTCACTTGTACAAAGGTGCAAGAACAGTAGTTTACTCGTCTAGATCCTGACTCAGCAATGGACAGGAGTTTCAGATCTGGCTGCAGATTTAATAATGAAGGTATTGTTGAGCCAGGGAAGAGAAAAAGAAATACTGAATTACCTGAGGTAGGAAAGTATGAGTTAACTAAAACTCTCTTCTCGTGTGTTTATGTCTCAGGGGAACTTGAGTCCCAGAGTCCCTTTCATTGCACAATGGACTGTATTTATCAATGGATTTGCCCTGCAATGAATTTGGCTTAATTGCTTTAGCTGATGTTTTCATTTATTGTTAAATGTAGAAAGTTGCAAGCAATAGATGTTAGATGTAGATAGACGAATAGATGTAGATTATTAAACGTAGTAAGTTGTCTGCTCACGCTAACGCCTCCCTTGTGCTCTGGTGCAGTGGAGGCGAGGAGGTGTGCTGGGGGTGTGCTGCAGGCAGCGCTGCCGGTCCTGCTTCATGCCTCGTTCTCTCCACCCGTACTCTCACTTTTGTACCTGCATTGCACCCATGCACACTCTGCTCCTGACAAAGAGCGGGGGAAACGCCTCCTCACTCAGTGCCTAGTGAGAGTGACTCGCGAAGTTAGGCTGCAGGTGTCACAGACCTGGGCACGTTGCTCTTTTTAACTTCTGTGGGCTTGCATATGAGTTTCCCACCTTCTAATGAGGAGACTAGATGCCGTGCGCAGGAGGTGCATACAGCCACTGCAGAAACACAGCAAGGTTGGGGCTGGGAAAACCGTGCTGCAAAGTAGCTGCATGAGGAAGGCTTCCCCTCTGTGCTTGATGCCTGAGGACACAACAGTGTGGGGCTAAACTCTGACCTTTGTCTTTATAAGTAACACAAACATTTATAGCGTGAGGCTTTGTAATCATCATTTGTGTTCTCTGGAGCCCCCAGGCCTGCTGCAAGTGATGGGGAGAACCTCACAGGGCTGCAGCCCTGCTCCCCTTCTTCTTATCGGCTGTCCCTGTGCCCTCATGCAACCACCTGATGCTGCCCCGGGCTACCTCCAAATTCTGCAAAGCCAGGTGAGCTTGGTACGGCGTGCAGCTTGGGAATACACGGGTCTCCCCTCACCAAGTGATCCAGTGTGGGAGGACAGGGGTGTTCTTGTCACTGAACTGTAAGAAGGGCAGGTGCTCTGCAGGCCGGTAAGCGCTGCCCCCTCCAACTGGATCATACCTGGGCGGAGTTTGTAGGGCTTTTTCTGTGGCTGTTTCCCTTTTATTTGCTGGAGGGAGATGAGAGTAGCTGTGCATTACTGCTGCCTAGCCCCGAGACTGCACAGCATGACTGATCCCACATGACTGATGTGCTGTCGCTGTTCTTAGGCGAGTTGAAGTGACTTGGAAAAGCAGCAGCATGCTCTGTGGTTACAGCAGCAGAAACATCTGCCAGATACTGCTCAAAAAGCTTTCCATTAAACCTGATCTCCTAACAGCCTCTCACATGCTAGTAAGTGACACAATTTGCAACCCTCACTGCAGAGAGGTCCCTGTAACAAAACTGTTTCCCACTTTCTTATAGCATTTGATTATTAAAACTGCAATTAAAATTAAGTGAAATATTTTAAAATCCATTCTACCTCCTGCTACAGTATGTGAATCAGAAAGTTTGGAGATGCTGGAAGCTAAGAAGTGCCCTCCAGTCACAACAGAGGCACCAGGGAGCACCTCTGCTGCATCCTGCCCTGCGCCCACCCTGCAGCGTGCGCTTTGGGACTTCTTTACAGGGAAACATTTGTTGAAATCACCAAAACATTTCCCCCTTACTGAGTTACTGTGGGTGAAAACTGTTTAAAAGAGAAACTCTTTTGCTAAATCATATCCCCAAGTGAAACACACTGCATGGAGTAAGTTTAAAAGCAGAGCTAGCATAGGGGTGAGCTGGGTTGGGGATGCCCTATTATTGATTTACTTTATAAGAATCCAAGACAGATGGTACATGTTAAAAACATGATTTTTACTCCTGTTTTGCAATAGGGCTAAATTGCTCGTTTCTGATACCGCTTTATCTGTTCACCTGCTGAGCTACAGGTACATGGCAGTGACAGCTTCCGGAAGGAGCAGGAGGTCAGCGCCGAGAGGAGCCTTGATGCTGCGCTGGGAGCTGACAGGGCGGCCAGGCGAGGCCTGGGCCAAGTAAGTAGCGCTCCCCGGGGAAGGGAAGGCAGCGCCGAGCTCACTGAGAGCATGCGGGTGACAGCACTTTACCCAGGAGCATGTTCATCAATTACTGCTGAGCCTAGTTCTGATCAGCAGCAGTAGAAGGTGCAAGGGAGGCAGCAGCGGTGAGAAAAGGCAGCGATGCCGCGCGCTGCCCTCTCCGGCTAGAGCGCGGTGTGGAAGCGGGAGCAGCACGAGGCGGGGGGGAGGCCGGGGCCAGGCTCCGGCGCGGGGCTCGGCGGGGGCGGGCGGGAGGCCTCCCCGCCACGTTAGCGGCGGCGCTTACCCGAGGCGCTGCCTGCTCTCCTCGGCGCTCAGCTGGTCGAAGGCGCGCGCCTCCTCCTTGCCCAGGAAGGCCTCGTGGTCGAACTGGAAGCCGGGCTGGTCGTCGTGCTGCTGCGGCCGCGCCCGCTCCTGCCGCGCCGTGGGCTTGCCCCGCGCGCCCGCCCACACCAGCAGCGCCCACAGCAGCGGCAGCGCCGCGCGGCCGCCCATGCCCGGCGCTCGCTCGCTCGCCCGCAGCGCCGCACCGCTACTAGCGCCAGCACCACCGCCGGTTCGCCCGCAGCGGCCGCGCCCCACGGCCGCGCTGCGCCCCGCCCCAACGGCCCAACGGCCGCGCTGCGCCCCGCCCGCTCCCGCCGCTGCGCCGCTCGCCATTGGGCAGCGCCGCCCGGCCCGGCCCGGCGCCACGTCTGCAGCGCCGCGCGCTGCCGGCTGCCCCCAACGGCTCCAACGGTCCCCAACGGCTCCAACGGCCGCGGCCGCCCCGCTGAGCGCCGCGGCCGTCCCGGGGCCGCTGCTGTGGCCCGGGGCTACAGAGCCCCGGCACGGCCAAACCACGGCCGTTCCCCTCCTCCCCGGTTATCACAGAACCGTTCTGCGCTCACGCCGTTGTCACTAACGGAGCACGTCCCGCCGGAGCATAGCAGCTCGCTTCCCTCAGGTTGCTTTTTCTCAGTTAACTTGAATGCTCTCTGCGGTCATCCGAGTTTCTCTGGTTGAGGGTTTTGGCTGTCGTTCTGAGTTGGTTAGAAAAGGGAAAACGATAGGATTTTTTTTTTTCCAAAGCAACAATCAAGCTACAAATGAGAAAGGAGCGTTATGCCAAGCTGATATTTAAACACTATAGAAAAAAAAGAATATTTTTTCAGTGTTCTTACAGAAAATATTTGTCATAACAGTGTTACCACAGATTTAAGGGAGGCAAATACACAATTGTGAACATTACACGGAAGAAATAGGTTAAACCCTTCCATGTAGAAAAGTTTTGTTTCTTTCCCTTAAGTTATGCTTTCTTTTGCTCAAGATTGTACAAGCAGTCTCCCGCAGACTACTGTAATTGACAGGGTATCTTGGGAGCACCGAACGTGGTGTGTGAATGATCTCGCTGCCAGCGGCTGCTGCTTTGGGGTAATGAGCGAGCGCGGTGGATCGGCCTTGCATCGCACCGAGGCTTCTCTGTCCATCACTGCTTCGCACCCAAGAGTTCTGCTCCTCTCAAACTGCAGCGTCTGATTTGTCGTCTTAGACCACAGAACATGTGAGTCTCGTTTATGGTGTGGCAGTACCAGCAGCACTGACGTGCTGTGACTTTCATACCGTTTATGACCTGTGCCACCGCCTGCCTTTTACTGTGGGTACCTGGCACACATCCTCTTGAGCTCGGTGTCACGCGTAGCTGAACTGCACGTGACACAGGGCTTGACTGATGACACTCAAAAGGTCACGCCAGGCATTTCCACATGCAATTTAGGCAGAAGAAAGCTCTGATGCACCCTTTTCGCTTCACTGTGAGCTGCTTTTTGCTTTAGGCCTGGCTATACTATCCTGTGGATGGTTTCTGTGCTTAGGGTTTAAGGAAGTGTTTCAGAGCTGTTTCAATAAAGTATCTTGGAAAATGGTCTGGTTGATCACACCAACTTTACCAACTTTATTTTGAGTTTGCGAAGCCAGTAAGGCACTAAGTACCCCACAAAACATAGTTGTCACTGAAGTATTGAGGAATCTTGTATTTGTACATTAATTTAGATATAGCTACCCATGTCGTCTTACATTCTTACAGCTAATGTCATTTCCAATGTTGTTCTGAAGGTGAAGCTGTGCTGAGGTGCTGAATCCATCCCCTTTTCCTGATCCACATGGTGCCAGTTAAGAGGTAAGCCGCTTGCATGGAGAAAAAATATCTTTCAGTGCCCATTCACTGGTCAGTGATGTAATGCTGTAGCTGGATGTGTGTAATGCTGTAGCTGGATGTGTCATCTTAGCAACAAAGGACTATGAAGTTACTAGAGGAGGAGGTAAATTAATCTGTGTAAATGATCTGACACATCTTTGTCAGAACAATTTGGAGCTGCTTCTGTGAGGAAAAAAACCCTGCCGCAACAGCAGTGTGGAATGAGCTAAGTGCATACATGATAATTCATTTGAAAGCCTCCAGACGGTGAGGGGTTTGTGTGAGTCCTGAAACGCAATAATCTCATGTAGGACAAGAAATCAGGAGTGTTTTGATCCTTCCAGATTTGGCTTGGTATCATTGCTATTAATAATATAAATCTGATCGTTTTCATGGAAAAGGAAAGATACTGCAACTACTTGTCCCTGGAGGGTTGAGGTCCTAGATCTTGGCACCGAGAACAGACTCCATGTTCATTCAAAATAGTTGTTGATCTCAGTATTGCTAGATTTATGTACCTCTCATCAACACTTCCAGAGTCTGCTGCTGGACTCCGTGACCTCATCAAACACCTTGAACTCTCACTCCGCTGCGTAAAGTTTCCTACTCATTTTATTCAGTTTACAAAATGCTACATGTTTTCCCTTAAATTCTTTATCCACAACATACTGAACAATTTTCTCTGATATACTGCTACATTTTGTTTTAATAATATTACTGTGAACATCTGCTGAGAGAAACCTATTGCTACCGACTGACTGATATTAACCAGATTTAGATTTTTAAAATACTGTTTTCGTAGTGCCTGCGTCTTTCAGTAACGCATCTGAGTTTTATACACATAAGGCTTCTTTGAAACATTACAAAATACCGAGTCTGCAACATCAGTAGTGTTTTTTAGCTCTACATTTACGTAGCAGCAGGCATGCTGGGTAGTTTATAAGCTTTTAATGAAATGCTGGCAGTTATTAGAGTTTTATGGGCTGGAAAACAGTGCAAATCAAAGAGCTTTGCTTACTGTTTATAGCATTTTTTTCCCTGAATCTAACGATATTTATCTCACTTTTTCCATCTTGCATTTTGCTCTTTACATATTTACTTTCCCTTTCCCTGATATATTCATAGTGAGCAAACTATTTTCCATAAAATATGCTTAGAACTACAATATGCCCGTCACTGTTTGGGTCGAGTTCCCCAAATTAGGCCAAAGATGATTTGTATCAAAAATGGTAAGGAACAAAGATGTTCCCTATCCTATTATGTCATAAATGTGTCTTTTTCTTAATAAGGGCACATTTATATCTTTAGCAAGTGTTTCAGGGCAGCAGTAATTGTGCTTTCCTTTTGGTCCTAAGGACTGTCATTTTTTCTCACTGCCTGCTGACTGTTACCTGGTCTTCTCATCCTTTCAGCAGTGGAACTTTTCAGAGCACATCATCTCCATTATCGTGGGTTCTGAGTCTCATATGCTAAAAGCATCAAATGCTTGATGGCATCTAAGTGCAGCTGTAGTGTTCAAAGGGAAGACTTAATATTCTCTTACATATGCTCTGTATTAAATCTGGAATGAGTTTCAAGCCCAAAGACTCGGTCATAATTTTCTTTGGAAGGATGTGGTGAAGGTAAGAGTGCCATCACGCCTACCGCTTCTCACACTAGTGCTGTGCAAATATATCTTCAGCTAAGCAGTCAGCGTCCAAGATTTCTTTAACTCTTCTACCTCATCTTTATGGCCCATGTAGCTCTCGTAACCATCATGGAAGAGCGTGATGATCCTGGCTGAGCCCTAAAGCTCCTAAAGCATCCTAAAGCTGATAGGAAAAGTATGTCTGCACAATTAATATGCATTGTCTCCTGCTCACATGCAGTACCTCATGGAGCTTAGTGCCTTTTGCAAAGAGAGCCTTACAGAAATAGGCAAAGTACCCATACACTCGTTGGTTTTCTCATCAGCATAGGAAGTAGGTTTCAGTGTCCCATCTCACGCTAATGCCTTGCAGAGGCAGCCTGGAGAAATGAGAGAGAGTAGATTTAGCTCTGCAGTCTGGGCCACAATGGTGGCACTTCATCGTCAGGCTTTGCTGAGGCTGGGTGCTGAACCACGGGCGGGCTGAGCTTACTGTGGGGGAAAGAACAGAAGTGCTTTTGTTGCTGGAGTCTGTGGCAGCTTGACCAGTTTCCAGGGAAGACTGTGAAAGGCTAAGGCTGGGAAGAGAGCCTGTGATGATGGGAAAATTTATTCTGAAGCTCAGGGGGAATGATGTACTTTGATGACAATTGGTCTTAAATGATACCAATGTTAAAAGGAGGTGAAGATCAATGTCTGTAAGAAGCAGCTGCCTCCTAGGATCAGCAAAGGAAGAACTTGTGTTTCAGAGAAGCCAGGAAGGGAAAAAAATAATAGTTTTTCTTCTCAACTCTACTGCATTCTGTAAATCTAGAATAAATACAGTATTTCTCTGTACACAGAACATGTGACTGGTTTGGATAGATATGAGATAATGATGTATGTCGTCCCAGATTAAATATAGGAACTTATTTTGTATTTTCCAGATTCATATTTTACATTCCAGTTAGCCTAATGTGCTTTGCATGGATTTAGATCATAGCAGCAGCACTGTTTAAAACCTCGTCTTTTCCTTAGGGCATAGAACACATTCATCAAGGCTGTTGAAAAATCTCCATTGACGCCAGCAGACTCGAGCTGTTGGTACACAGTGCTGCTGTGCTACACTGGAAGAGAAACTACAGCAGTGTTTCAGAGAGCTCTTTTGTTTGATTTATTTTGGATGTTCTAGCAGTAGATGTCCTGTATTTGGACCTTTGGTCAAATTCTGCTAGGTGTTAGTTGTTCCCTTCAGTTGGGACGTACATCAGTAGAGGACGTGTAACTCTTGTGCCACCCGCCATGGTGAAGCACCGGGTAGAAGATGAGAGGACGGTGGGATCCCTGGGGATCAGGGAATTCAAGATGAGGCACCCTGTGGCCTATCCAGGGTGGCTGTTTGGTCTGGTCTCCAGAACAGCATGATGACTCCTTTTTTTTTTTTTTTGGCCTGGCCATACTCTACATCATTCCTTTATCTTTCTTTTCATCTCATCTGGTGCCTAACTTGCCAGAATTGAGTTTCTTAACATAATTATCAAAAATATCATCCCAGTACCATGGGGCTGACAGCCTTGTTTGTTCTGTGTGATAAGCTCTCATGCTGTCCCCACCTTACCTAGGTGCACTGTCAACTCTCCAGGCAAGGATTTTCTGTGTCCAGAGCCTGCGCAGTGTCCGGCTCCCTTGGGCATGCTGCCAATAAGCATCATTAACAAACACTTCAGATCATTTTGGAACAGTTTTGAAGTTTTTCTCTTAACTGGAATCTTTGTGATTAGTGATTTTCTAGCATTTACTTTTTCAAGGGTATGAAAAGATTCTTTGCTTCTGACAGCATGAATCTGTGCGCTGTGTGTGCAATTTGCCCTGGTAATTACTTATGTATGGTGATAACCATAGCAACATCCCAGGTAGATAATGTCATGCAAATTACTGCAGCTCCAGGGATGGAAGATGTTAATACAAGTATGTTCTTGTACCCCTGGTCTGCAACATTTTGCAGTGACTCTCCCCTCCCTTCCCCCATACACGTTGCTTTTAAATTTGCTTTCCTCAGTGTGACTGGGAGGGAAGAGAAAACCTCTTGCTATTTTTTCTCCTTGGTATTCACGTAGTGCTAGGGGGAGGGTGGTCCTTCAGTGTTTCTGTCATGAATAATTCTGTATGCACGGTGGAAATTCCACAGTGTATGTAGGGCATAAAAGTCTGCAGACTCGGACACGTTACAGGGCCGTGTTGGGCTTACGTCCAAGTTCTGTGTTTGCCACCATGAAGAGCAGGCAGGTGGGGAGGGAACTGTAGCCACCGGTGCCTAGGCTGAGGTTTAGGCCTCCCCAGATCCTCCAGAGGAGATGGGAGAGCAGCTTTGATTTTCAGAGCATACATGCTGTGGTGGAATACTTATCAGGGCCAGTACATCATCACTGGAATGAAGAAGCAGCGGAGAGGTAGCTGTAACAGTTATCCCTTGTTTTGCAGTAAGCAATGGAAACACATAAATCTGTATGAATCTGTATGAATACCAACTGCATATGCAGTAGTCACTGTGTAGCCTTAGAACTCTTGAGGCCTTAAGATAAGATAAGCCCACAACTATTTTTTTGTTTTTTGTTAAAGATATAGAAACTCAAGAAAACTGGTTAAGTAAAGGTTTTGCTTTTCTGGTGAAGAATGACATTGTTGCTCAATCCTTGGCTTTGTGGGTAAGAAGTGAAAATGTGGGTGTTAGTCCTGTAATCAGTGCTTGGTTACCAAAGATTGAACTGTCCTAGCTATTAAACCAGGAAATACCCTGATTAAACAGAGTCAAGATTTGCAGAGAGTCAGAGAACAAGTGAGCAGATAGCTAACAGGCAGTTAGATCCCAGTTTGTAAGAAGAATGCTCCAAGGTAAGATGAGCTATTCACTGGGTTGGCCTCATTGTAGAAACATGCTCTCCTTCAAACAGGCACGTGGTGGGGCGTGGAGACAAAAGTATTTAATTCACTGAGCAACTTGATTTGTGCTGGAGGTGGTAAATGTGCCGAGTGTTAATTAGGAGGGCCTACAATATTCCCAGTCTGTACGCTCATTTTGCCAGGACCAACAAAATGGCCTGCAGGTCTAAAGCAAACAGCTTTCTCGCATGTGCCGCAGGCTCATACCTCTGTAGCTCTCATCTTTCCAGTAACTTTAGTGAGTTTGGGTTCGTCCTCAGTAGTCCAAAGCTGCATGGCTTTTAGGGCAGGACTTGCAGAATGCTGTAAGCAACATGAATTCCTTTTGCTGTTTTTTGGATTGCTAATTTTTAAGTTGGTAATACAAACAAATCAGGAACTACACACAGACACAGTGTACATAGCTGCAGTAAGGGAGAAGTTATGCCCTTTAACCACGCAACTGAAATAGAAATAGGCATCTCGGCTGAACTGTCCTCAGCAGAACATTCAAATTCCTTGTTTTTCCAAATCTTTAAATTCTAAGTTGTCTGTTAAGGATGCAATAGTGTAATTACACTAAAAGATACTCACACAGGGCAACACATCAACTATATTTCTTCAGACAAGAGCATCTGAATGTCCAAAGGCTTGGTTGAAAGACTTTTATATGGGGCCTTGCACTCGCTATATTTTCTGAGTTTTGTTGTAGAGTCAGTATTTGGAATTTACCAAACCACTCAAACAGAATGCACAGCAATTGCAAAGTTTTGAGTACATGTATAAAGAGCACTTTTGTAAAGAAGGTTGGCTGCTTATAACTACTAAATAAGGAAAGTCCACTTTTCCAGTTATTATTTTGTTTTGTTGCCATCGAGTCCATGGCATACCGCTTCCTAATTGATCACATGTATAGGGAACTACACAGATGAAGCCAAACATCTATGCAGAAACATATTAAAAGTGTTAGAGTTGTGAAGTGAATAGAAGATTGTTTAGATAAACTGAATTATGTCCTGAAAATAGCTGTAGTACATAGCTGTAAATGTCAGTGAACCAGACGAGCTAATTCCTTGCCTGTGAAGTAATGTTGGAATGCATATTATATGCAGTTAATGTTTAAATATAAATAGGGGATTACCTTTTAGGTTGTGAAATGGAATCGTATATGCAACAAACAGTACATCCAGGGTCTTTTATGAGTGAAAACTGTTATGTCAAATATTGTTAGTTTAGTAGGGTTGATGGGCTTTATTCAGGGTTCCCAGAATTTATCTGCCAACCATAAATAATTATTTAACAACTAATAGGGCAAGGCCAGAAATATAATAGCTTTTATGTTGAAATTAACATCAAGTGATCTGTAGACATCTGCTAAGCAAGCCAAATGTGGTCTATGTGCTGCATGTTTTGCCTCACTGCCTCAAAATAACAAGCAGTGCTTATATTTGGAGGGGCAGTTTGCCTTGTTAAAATGGGAAAAAAAAATGCTCTGATAGAAAATCACTTGCACTGTTAGGATCAAGTGTGTGGTGAACATTAAATAGCCCTACAAATTTAAATAATGCTCGATGTGAATATTTCAGCTTTGCAAATGTTCCCGTTTCCTGATGTGTGCTTAGTTTGGGTCAGAGGGAAGTCCTTTTCTGTTAGAAAGAAAGCAGTGCACGCTGCTCCAGCCAAAGTCAACGGGGAGGAGCCTTCCTCCTCCCCGTTGACTTTGGAGCTCCCAAATTGCCCCGTGTGAGAGCTCCGGGCTGCGCTCAAAGTGCCTACAGCACAAAATACATGGTAAAGCAGTCGTTTCTATGCACGTTCTAGAGCCGTTATTGCGTTTTTAGCACTTGACATCAGAGTAATTTCCACGCTTTGTCTTCCATGAAAAACAGGCCCTCCCCAACAGATGCAGAAAGTCTGCTGAAGATTTCGTGTTATTAATGTTTACGGCATTTGTGGTAGCGCTGCCTGTTAATTACTGCGTTTAAGAATGTGCCCTTTTTCTGGGAGGGGTGGGCGTCTATCTGGAGTGATGCTTCTTGGAGAAATGATGACACTAATTCAGCCTTGCCGCATCTCTGAAGACCTGCGGGCCTGAATCTGCTCGCAATAAAGTACAAATGAGGACTGAACCTGTGATGCGCGGCAGGAGGGGAGGCGCAGTGGCACCGCGGTGCAGAGGCAGGGCCAGGTGCAGATGTGCTGCAGGGCCAGGTGCAGATGTGCTGCGGAGGCAGGGGCAGGTGCAGATGTGCTGCAGGAGCGCGTTTCCAAACGCACTTTGCCCCTGGCACTCACCGCTGTAGCAGCAGTGAGCAGCAACCGAGTTGCACGGCCTCCAGAGACCTCGCTCCTGAAAAAGGGCTTAGCTTCCCGGGCATTCTGTTCTGAACATCATTTCTACACACTGCTCACTTAAAAGAGGTAACTGCATCTGGAGTTGGCGCTTTTATTATAAATAACGAACTTTGATCTGCAGTGTATGCACTAAATGAGATACGCTGCAGGTTTTTAGGACTCACTATTTCTCCTCTGCTGCAAGCCAGCTTTGTACTACAAGCTGTGGAGCTTTCCCACTAAAGGTCTGATCCAGTTTTGGGAAGAGCCTGTGGGTCTGTATCTTTGGAATCGGTGTTTCAGGCACACATGCACAAGCCGTCTGGTCTCCGGAGTCTCAGCAAACCTTGTTGAAGCCAACAGCAAAGAGAATAAACAGTTCGAAAATCAGGCCATTTGCACTGGTGGTCTGGATTTCAGACTCCTATTTTTCTCCCGGCAGTCTGAACCGGCAGAGGCTGCCGCTTGCACGCGTCGCCACGTGGCCGGGGGCTGCAGCGGCTGCAGCAGAGCGCAGCGGGTTGCAGTGGCTGCAGCGGGTTGCAGCGGCCGCAGCGCTGTGCGCGGTGCCGCGCACGGCAGGAGCCCCACCTGCTGTCGGAGAGGGAAGCAGCGGCCCCGCTGCAGCCCTGCTCTGCTGCACTAGGGGTTGCGTCCCTTACTCCATGCTTTATGGCTCTCCTTCCTTGCAGTCGCACTGCTAAACCACATGCCTTGTGGGCCTTGTGTGTGTGATAATTGGTGTTGATTCTAGGCTCTCTGCGATTGGAAATATATCTTATCTGTGCTTGCAAAGCGCTGTGTAAATTTACACACGGTGTAAGGACTTGGCAGTCATAACCATCATCTTTCCGTTTACTAGCGCTTGGTTAGCGCTGTGCATCTGAATGAGAAAAAGTTACATAAGCACAAATATAACTAGGATTCCTGAGATAGTTTTAAGCTAATGCATCTGTTTTCATACATTTTTTTTCCTTTAGAAATGTGAATACAATAACAGTCTGCCTAAAACATGAAAGAAAAATAGTGAGATTTGCCTGTTTATTTAATTTTATAATCGATATTTTTAAGTTTAGATTATTTTATTGATCAATATTTGTAGAAAGGACATTAAACGAGGTATTCAGAGGTGACTTCTTAAATTGAAGCCCTGCTTTTGCAAGTATCAGGTCAGAACAATAATTAGGAGTAAGTTTTATTTCCACAGCAGAATTCGAGATCAAGATAACTTTGGACCAGAAAAGACTTCTGTGTATAAAAGCTTCTTTTCTCTGTCTGTCATTCATAACTTTTATGGACACATTCTAGAAGGTGCATCTTCTCATGCCTGTTCTCAGTAATAGTCACACTTCAGTCATCATGAGGTGAGTGCTGCCTACCTTGCATTTGAGGTTAGACAGGGGCTCCGAATGGCAACATTTGTGTCTGGACCCAGATTTTAAACACTTAGCATATTAGGGTTGCTTAGACTTTAGAAATGCAGAGTTGAGAGTGCAAGAATGTATCTGTTGTTATTCCTGCTGGTAGGGGATGATAGTTACAGGTAGAGTGACAGCGCTTTTTATTGATTTTGGGAGAGTGGGTCCTCTGGATATCTGATTAACTGAATTTGTTACTGCAGTGAGTAGCATTCAAGTCCTGGTATTACCTGTGCAGCACGGGAGAGCTGGCTTCAGCGTGACATGCTTTGTATTGGTGACGGAACATGCACTTCCCACCTGGCCTTGCACAGCTTTAAAAATACAATATTAAACCTCTGTGTGTCATTTTGATGGGCAGATAGGAGAGCTCATATACTCGTGCTGAGCATATGTTTATTTCCTGCATATTAAGAATGGTTAATAGGTAAGCAAGATTTTAAACGTTAATGAAGCCTAGAAATGCTTAAGGCCTAGAAATGCTTAATGTAAAG
>JAUBNY010000948.1:713237-723237 GCA_032275445.1 Crypturellus soui
TAGATAGATAGAATTAATAGCACTATGGCTACAATGGCAGAGGGAGATATCCCTTTAGAGGCCATCATGGGGTAAACTGGAGGAGAAGGATGCAAGACAGTAGACGTGGACGAGATTGGAAGAGCAATATTATTTCCCTGTCTCTCCTTCTGGTTTTGTGCTTTCCGCTGAATGATCTGTGATCGGGTCAAAAGCAAGAGCCAGAATAAATTCTGTAGAATGTGAAGCGCCCTGTACCGTCTCTGCCAGACAGTGTATATCCCTGCTGGAAAGGATGTAAGAGAAATAGCATCCTTTTGGTAGTGACTCAGACCTGAAAGTGAGAATAATAGCTCTGACTCAATCACAGGCTGTTGTAGAGGGAGATTAATGCCAGGAGACATGGCCAATTCTTTTCCTCCGTGTCAATCCATCTGCAGAACACAGTACATGCCAGTTATTTGACTTGGAGAGGAGAGGGAGAGTGCCGATACGAGATAGAGAGATAAAATCCGTAGCATAATTGAACAGACATTTTTCACATCTTCATCATTCCGTCTTTCTCTTCCCTCTTATGCTTCTGTGTATTGTTCTTTCAAAAGCTTTTGCAGGTGGGATGGATGCTGAAGGAATAGCATCTGGTTTGGATGCTAAGTACTCGATATTTTGTCTGATACACGAGAAGATACGCTCAGACACTTTCATTGTGCCTCTGATTATATAAGGCATTAGCAGTCCGTCATGCAGAGGCATTATGTTACTGGAATTGTCACGTCCTAATACTGCTTTTTAATTCAGCTTCTGCATTTTCTTCACATTTCCAACATTAAATATTGAAAATAATTACATGTAAACAACTGAGATGTTGCAGTTAACTTTGTTTTGACTTGATGATATATTACATTAATTTTCTTTCAGATCTGATGTTGCAGGTTGGCTTAAGACAAGGCGGGGAATACATACCTCTTTGCCGCTAGACTAATGTTCAGGATGGACTAATATTCAAGTCCATCTTCAGGCCAGAATGACAAGGGATTTTAGTATTTCTTAGCTATTTGGTGACTGAGACGGGATGGCCCCAGCTGTGTTATTACAGCTCAGAACTGGAACTAACTTTCTGCACTAAGTGGTGGTGGCCGACCCCAATCTCCTGCCCTGCCTGAGGACACTCAGGGTAGAGCTTGAAAAAGCTCTGGGGCACTTGATGATGCTGATACGACCCGCTGGGGTCACGATAGTCCCAGCTGTATGTTTAGCTGTAAGCTAACTTGTTCTTGCTTTTAACATGCCAGGAAGCAACTAGAAAATAATCAGGCTATAGAAAGGCTCCGCCACAGCCTGTCTCCCAGATTAGATCTCAGCAGTAAACCCCTTTTTCTTCTGCCTGCTGTGAGTGACAGTTCTGACCTAAAAGCCGTGTCTCCATTCAGAGACCTGTGAGGTTCGAGTAGGGGTGAGTTCCTATTTCCATACTCCCTACATTCCCACAGAAGGCAAAGCATGTCTAGATTGGATTAGTACGTGCAACTGACTTTGGGGGAGAAAAATGGAAACAACTTCCAAATCTATTACTACATGCAGCAAAGACACCTTACAGGCAGGGAATGCTTTTCCAACTTGCCATGGCTACAAGCTGGGCTAGAAGGAGCCCGAGAGGTAGGAGAAACGTGGGAGAAGGTCTGCGTGCCCAGAGCTTGCTCTCCAGCCCTTTCCCGTGTCTTCACTGAAGTTTGCTTCTCGTTGCTGTGAGCTTGAAGGTCATCCCGTGCAAGGACTTGGATAATAAGGTGCAGTGGAAACCTTTGCTCCTGTGTGCTTTTTCCTTCACTGCTGTCTTTTTTTGGGTACTGCATCTGCCAGACTCCTTGAATATGTCTCTAGACAAATATGAAAACCTAAAAAAATATAGGCTGGTTATCAAAACAGCAAGGTAGCAAGTGTATGCATATGGACACGCGTAGCATAAATACAATAGCATATATGCAGGAGCTGATTGACTGCTTAAATGGGCAGTTGCAGAAACTGCAAGTACAGGCTCTGTCTGGAGTTGTTTGTACATGCCTGTGACTTCTACAACGTTCAGCTTCCCTACAGAAACAATAGTTGTTAGTGTTAGCCTGCCCAAGACAGAAGGGAAACCCTACAAGCGAAAAAGGCATCGCCTTATGTGCGCACAAAATCATAGTCTCATCACAGCAAATGACAGCATCATCCTGGGTGTTTGTGTACACACATCTTGCATATGCCTGGAAAAGGCCTTCTGTTTTATGGATTCCTCATTATCGTAGGCTCTGTGTTAAGTTCTGCAGCCCTTCTCAGAAACTGATTAAACTCCAACCCAAAAAGAGCCGTTGCCTTTTTGGCCCTGGGTTCTCCTGTTACTGGGCAGCCATTCCAGGGCTTTTATCTCTCCTGTGACAGCCAAAACAATTCTGTTTCCAACCTTAGTTTATTCGTTGCCAATTTATGTCATGTGAAGAAATGAATGAATTATCAAATATGCCAGATTGCAGAATAAACAAAAGCAGTGTCACTGTGCACCATATCCAGCATTTAGGGAGCAGGACGAAAGCAGATTCAGAAAGAAAAATCAGTGTAAAAGGCCATATAGCTAATTACCAAGTACAATAAATGACTTCTGTGAAAAATAGGCCATGTCGGGAATAATCTCTGTCAAATGTAGCTAAAGAATGTCCTCCTTAATACGTTTAAGAATTGAGAGGGTATTAAAACCTGGAACATGTAAATCAGTTGTGAAAGTGTACAATTCACTGAACCTCAAGTGTCTGCAGGTTGGAATGCGTGGAGGGAATCCCAGCGTGTCCTTTTAGGAAGAACTTGGGATAGCCACGGCGGGTGGCGTGGAGGACCACCTCTAGCCGTGCGTCTCCGATCGCGGCAAACTGGTGTTAAAGAGGTTACTTTGTTTGACAATAAAGCAGTCCAAAGATGCGGACGCTGTGACTTGATCTTTCGGAGAGGTGCGGAAGGTTAGATGAGCATCTGTCTCAACTCCCTACAAAGCCCTCGGGTTTGGCGGTAGCGAAGCATATGCTGCCTGGCAGGTGAGCCCGCATTTGATGTACGTAGCACTTTCCTCTAATGCCTACGGTCCTGGCACGGGCTGCCTGCGTTAGTAAAACAGGATTGGGGTTCCCAGCAGCAGAGCGTTTGCTGGTTTCTGTATTTCAGAGATGCGACTCCGAACTTGACTAGAATTCCAAAGGACTAGATATTGGAATATTTTGAAATATGACATAGTCATCCTGGGTGTATAAATTGACAGGAGTGGAAGCAGAATCTACTTGCTATGAAGGGCCATGTTCACAGTTTCACCCTCATGCTGCTGTTCTATCTTCACAGTTGTAAAACTGAGTTGAATTCACTTTCTTACCTGTTTGTATCACATTACTGTAGACTGCTTTAAGCTTTTAATCTCAGCTACGTCAGCTCTCTAAGCTTTAGGTCATAAAGGATTTTAGCACAAATAAATATATCCTATGCATTATAAGTCATTCGGAAACAAGATTAATAATTATTTAATTGCTGGGAAGCAATGCAAAAGAATTTGGTTTGTTGTTTGGCTTAACTCTGCTGTTTGTGTGTTTGGCTGCAAAAGGGTATCTCCCAGAAATGATCCACCCTGGATGTAAAGTTCCCCTTGCATGTATGAAACAGGAAGATTAAGGCCGTAAGTAGCAGAAGAATATAAAAATAACAAACTCAATACATCACAGATGTTATGATATTAATTTAGTTAGTCTGTCATGGTACACGATTTTGCTTATTCTGTAGAACAAAACCTCTCTGTTGCATGGCTAGACTGAATTCTAGTAAACACAAAGGATATTATCAGGAATAGGACAGCAAGTGTGATGTACCCCAGCATGGAAGTTGTCCTCATTAATTGGAAGTCCTTAAAATGTGGCTGCAAGGAAATGATGCTGTAATTTGTTTAGGAAAGTATTGCTTCATTATGATATATACACATCCCAACTAGGTCACAACGAATAGCTAAGAAAGTAAAACAAATTTGACTTAATAGAATCCTGGATATGAAGGACTATAATAAGCTTACACATTAAATTAACTTAGAGATCAAAAGTAATAGACCCAAACTAATAATTGCCAGGCTCAGGACAACAATTTATTATTTCAGATGAGCCAACTTTGAAGGGATATGTAAGGAAGAGAGAAAAATGAATTCATGTACAGTTACAGCAGATACCACTTATCACACAGTAATAAGACAGTGGACAGCCCAGTGGCAACTGTGAAATATTGATAGAGCAGACTTGCAAATAGAAGGAAATGTGATCATACATAACACTGACAAACAAAACCTAGAGAAAAGGACGGAGGAGGAAAATAGAAATCTAATTCAGGAGTTGTGAGGCATAGATTACAGAGAGTAAACTAGGAACTTCTAAATTAATCATAGTGTGATACAGTGCAGTAGTAAATTAGCATGCAATTAGCTGAGAAACATACACTAGCGTTTGCTTTCCCTCCGTTGCTGCCTTCCCTGCCTGCAGTGAGCACTCCTCAGAGGTTCTCCCTGCCATGACTGCTCATTTTTCCAGCAGAGATGGTGAGAGCTGGACAGGAATGGTTTTCCTTCATTCTCTTCCTCGTTCTGTTTCTCCCCTCCAGCTTTCACCTCAAGAGTGGCCAAGGTCAGCTGGTGATGGAGTCGCCAGCTCTGCGACGTCTCGGCGGCGGTGATGCTCTTCCAGCAGTGCGTGGCCACGAGGCAGGCATGGTAGGGATCACCGAAGTCCATGCGTGTTTGTTGTCCCAGCAAACATCTGGGAATTATTCTAGGCAGGAACCTGCAGCCAGGGCTCAAAATGGAGCGCTGGATCACAGAGCTCTGCTGGAAAGTGCAGAGCGGGAGGAAATGGTAAGGAAGGGGTGTGCGCTGCAGAGCACTTGTGCAACCAGAAGCCAAAATTAGCAGGGGGACCATCTAATTGTATTTGTTCTGCTTACAAATAGATAACCCCCCTGCTAACTTCAGCTTCTGCTTACAAAAGTGCTCTGCAGTGCTCACTCCCCCCGTTCCCTCCAGTTCTCGTGATTTTTATTCTTCTCTCAGATGCGTTCTCCTTGCATTTCCAGCTCTTTTCTCAGCCTGCATCAATATTTAATATGTGAGTGGAACAGTGGGCAGTTGCCTTCTTTTTCTCTTTTTCCCTTTTCCCTCTACAAAGTGCTTGTACTCTGCTCTGGCTGTAGAAGCACTTGGCTCCTGGGAGCACTTGCTCAGTTCAAGCATTGCTTGCATTAAGGAGCCAAAGCCTAACCCGAGGCTGCCAGAGAGGGTTTAAAAAGGCAATAATGACTAATTGACCTCTTTAATGAGCTTAGGAATTATAAAGTAGATAATTGCCATGCATATGACATATTTTATCTAGGTTTTCAGAAAATCTCTGATAAGGATCTACATGACAGGCTGTTTCTGAAGGTGAAGCTAACAGGGACTGGGAAGGACATGATAGAGAAATAGATGAAAGAAAATCACTTTTCTGTACTGAGGGAGCTTTGTTCCCAGTAAAGAAAGAGTTAAGTGTGGTTAATACCTGGACTCATGCTGTTTGATTTTAAATAAATTACCTAGTTAGAAAGATCTGCTGTAAACTCACTGTATTTGCTGATGGTACTAAATTATGATGCATACTGAGCACAGAATGAATGGCAAGAAATATTCATTGTGCCTTAGATCCGCTCAGTAATTGAGCTGACACATGGCAAATTAAATTTATTACTGAGAAACGTAGAATAATGCACATTGTTCTGGATTCAGAGATGATAAAACTAAAATCCCTGGAACTGAATGAGATCTAGAACACTTAAGCAGCAGCCTTTTCCAGAGCATAGCTGTCCTAGTGGATGTACAAGCAAAGAAATATTTGAAAGGCTGAGCAAAGAGGAGTGATTCAGGTGTTTGTTTCTCTTTCTTTTACAGTGTATCACTTTTGACCATTCTTTGATTTTTTTTTTTCTAGTTCAAAGCAAAAGCTTGCCTGGGTACTTGCAGTCCATTTGCTTTCCCTACCTTTGAATTTCTTAGGATTAAAAAAGCAATAGTGAAGTGAGCAGATAAATAAATGCCCTTGAGTCTTGGAGATGGAGAAGTAGAGAAAGCGAAATAACGGGAAGTTTTAAAATGTACTGGAATGACTGCTCTGAAACCACCATTCTTATTTTACCCATATGTAGCAAAAGCAATATAGAGAGGGATGGAAATGGCTGTTTTGTGGGACGCTGCCCTGTGTGACAGGCAGGTTCTAGCGAAGAGGCGGCCGCAGAGGGGCCGGAGCTCGGGAGGGTCTCGCGGAAGGACCGGGTGGAAGGGCCTCCCAGCGCAAGCCAGCGCCCTGGATGGTCCCAAGGGCCACTAAATCTGTATTGATGCCCCGATGCTAACGCGCTTCGCTGTGTGACTCGTTGAGTTGATCCCCTTCCTTAGCAGAATTGGTCATGTTGTTGCTGTTGGTGGATAGAGACTGGCTCCTGTGGCGTATCCTCTTCCCTCGCTGGTTCAGCGTCCCGTCCTGCTGATGACGGGTCTGCCTGATTTCTTTCTTGACTACTCAAAACCATTTAATCTCTTTCAATATATTCTGTGTGTCAACATTTTGAAATGTCTCTATGAAAATCTGTCAGTAGTCTTTTAAATTTTGATTTCATTTCTTTCACTCTCTGAGCCCTGCTTCATGAAGAGAAGGAATTGCTTCTTTTTCAGGATCCTATTACAAACTGTATTTACCAAGTCATCTTTTTATGGTTTAGAAACATCTCACAGTCCAAATGTACACAGAAAGAGAAAATAAAAGGCTTACTTCTGTGGCATATTTTCCTTTCCCCTGGATTCCAGAGCAGTAGAATTCAGTTGTACACTAATCCGCATTTAATTCCGCTCTTAAAATATACCTTGCTAATAATGGGTTTCTGGTTCAACAGTGTAGGCTAGATCCATTCCTGCTCTTGCAATTGTCAGTGCAATTGGGCTTATGATTTAATTTTAGATTGGACTTCACGTGGACTTAACAGACAGTTTTAAAACGAAAGCCTGTATTTTTTCATGGCTAGGTCTCTAGAAATCTCAAATTTTGAATAGTCTCTGTGAAAATGATTCGGCATCCAAAAGTTTTAGGTCAAGAATTTTCCTAAAATTTTAACTGGAATTTTTTCATTGATTGGGTAAAAAAATATATATAACCTTTTATTGTCAAGAGTTCTGTCTACTGTTCTGTCAAAATTCTTAGAATAAAGGATTTTTATAAAGCAAAAGTAACTAGTGGTGATAAAAGAATAAAATAGAGAGCAAGTAGTTAATCACTGGAAAAATATTTTAATGTAGTGAGATATAACACATTTTAAAATTGGATAATACATACACCCTCTTCTTGATCTCCACTTTCTAATATTACTGATAAGCTGGAGTCAGCCCTTCTATCCACTGCTGCTACAATGGACTGGTCTGCTTGTCTGGTAGGAGGTTGTGATGTGAAAACAACCCAGTTACCTAGTGGGTGATCCCTGCTTTTGAGAAAAAGAGTACATTTGTATATATTGCTCTATCCTTCTTTATGGCATTTGATACTATTGATCACAGAAGCTTCTCTCTTGCCTCCAGGAGGCTCGAGGGCTAAACAGAAACACCCTTAAATGACTTAGATCCTTCATCTCAGATTAAAACCGAAAGTTTGATTGGGGCAAATGGCTTTCCATGTCAGCAACCATCCCTTGAGAGCCCCTACAAGAGTTATTCTCTTTCTCCTTTTAGAAAAACAGCTGTGATGACACTAGAAAATGATGTACATATCCTGATGATTTTTAAACAAATCATATGTAACAGCCAACTTTCTCGCACTGGGATACGCTTAGAAATCCCATCCTTATTTTCTATGATTTTGGTTATTGGGAAAGTAAGTTTCCAGCATATGTTCCTGTCTCTATCACGTGAAAAAATGTCTGCCAAAATTACCTTAACGGCCCCCAGGGTAATCACCTCTCCTGTTATGTTCCTCCACGGAATCTCTTCAAAGTCTCACCAGGTTCTTGGGTTTTCTCCTTGTCTTCAGGCTGCTTGGCCTTTCCTTTGTGTTGTGCCTCATGTTGCCTTTAACCTCCCTCTACTCAGATCCATCCTGCAGCGATGGGAGTCAGATATCCTGTCTGTCCGTGCTCTGTTTATCCGTTCCTTCCCTCTCGTGCCAAAAATGCTCTCTCCCCAGTGCCTACAGGAAACCTTCTAGTTAAGGATGGATCTGCCTCTCACAAAGCAGGGACCTTCACCTTCATCTCCAGCGCAGGTTGGACTAGACTGTAACCTTGCTTACTCCCTATATGCATGAATTTCAAAGCTGTCTAATTGATTAAAAGTCAATGGGTTTGGGTTTTCTGAGTCACTCCAGGGCTTTTGAGAATCCCTTTCCATATTTTGTCAGTCAAATCAAAAATCTAATCTGCCTTCAACTTACTTTTTCTCTCCTTATGTCCTCTCTAATAACTTATTGACTTCCTATTTTGTCACATCTTTCATACATTAATTTCTCATGTCTTTAGGACCGAAAGGGTGCCTTTTCTGTAGAGAACACTTTGGAACGCATTTGAACTAAAATGATAATAATTTCTATTTCAACGGGAGAGGCTTTTACATTTTCATGTTGAAGATGGCACTACTGATAAATATTGATAAATTTAATAACTTTCTCAGGTAATTTCAATGCGCTGCCCTAGCTTCAGGCGGCTTTATGTGTGTAGGGGAGGCGATGGCATCGTGACAAAAGGAACAGTGAGAGCAGTGAGGGCCGTCCCATGACATCTATTTCATGAGCAAAATTCCCGTCAAGGGATGTCCGCTTGAAGGAGGAGGACGTGACGGACTGCACCCGCGCGTCACGGGCTGCATGCCCCACAGGAGACGCAGTTCTCCATGTTCAACCCCTGCTAGAAGGAAGAGAAGGCACCAAGTGCCTTTGCTATCTGAAGGCAGACTGTTTGTTTGTGTGGAACTTTCGGCGATACGGAAATGCCTCCAAGCCACAGGACATTGCACATCCCTTCGTCTGCTTGGAGGCAGTAGCGTAGGTGCGTGGCTCAAAAAGGAAGCTCGGAGCTGCTGTGGAGATGCTCAAGTTCAAGTCAGTGCAGACAGGTTAACCTAAGCACTTGGGTGTGCTGGTCGGGTGTCTGTGGATCCAGAGCAAGGCGTTCCGAGCGACTTAGAATCTCTGTGAGAGCTTTCAGCACCTCCTCTGCCAACCCCCAGCCAGGGAACGGAGCAGCTGCCTCGCTGGCGTCAGATGGGGCTTCCAGGGGTTTGCTTCCGTGGTGGAAAAAACAACCCTCTCCCTTGTAGCGCTGCGTGTCCCTTGCACGCCGGTTGCTCGCGAGCATCGAGGTAAACATGTAAGTGTCACTTAAATGTAGAAACAGGTAGGAGGCGCATTAAAGAAACTTCATCCCCGCTTCACATCAACACCGCTAAACGCATTGTTACAACAGTGACTAAAACTGTCTAATAATATCATCAGTGGCAACTGGTCAGTTAAAATGTTTTTTAATTGTGACTTGGATGTGTTTATCAACCTCTTTTTGTGACATCGAAAAGACAGCAAGGGAAACACATGGAGACATTGTCCTCGAGGGAAAGGATTAATCATCAGTGAGTGAGCAGGCCTAAGCAGATGGTCAGCTAAGCTTTCCCGAAGTCATTTCTTCTATCCACCATTCAGTGTCACTGCCAGAAACAAGAAGAAGTGTTAGCTTGACATTGAACATCTTTATGATAAAATCACTAATTGGCGTCTAATACCAAAGGCTTTCTAGCTGTAAAACACAGCAGAGGTGGCTGAGGGCTTGACTGGGTTGCATTTTAAGCAATGCTATTTTACAAACCCTTCCTTGGCAGAGTTAGCGTTGCGCTGCCGTCGTGAGACGCTCCTGCGTGCGATGGGGTGTCTCATTTCTCTCGGTTTCAGGCGTAACAATTAGCCAAGAGCATTTAGAG
>JAUBNY010000948.1:852636-867087 GCA_032275445.1 Crypturellus soui
TCACTGCAGTTTGCTTACCCAGGCTAACTATTCCTGCAACTTCAATTCTTTAAACACGGACACCTATTTTATTCACAAGTGCCCAAGAGGAACCCCCCACTATTACCGCCCTTGCTAGACCACAAACACCGAAAGGAACAACTAATTGATCAGTTGTGATCAAGCGGCCGGATTCCAAGATATAAAATCATTTAAAAGCGAATCCCTTATTCAGCGTCAAATTATAGGCTGTCACCAGGAGCAGGCTGGCAAGGCTGGCTCCAGATGGGCAAGTGGCAGGGCAAAAAGCAGAGCTGGGGTGGGAAGGCTGGGCAGGCTGGAAGGGACCGAGCAGAACAAAAGACTTGACTGCTCCCTCTGCTGGCAAGGCCCTCACCTGCTTTAATTTTTAACTAATGAGTAGGCATTTCTTTAATTATTTACGCTCCTGCCAATAAATAATGCAGCATGTTCCTTCCTCGGTCTGTTGCTGCGTGTTTGCACATTTTTGAACTTATGGTGCCCTATTTCACTAGAATCATTTGTCACAGGATTAAGGCGCAGGCACTTACCTAATGGCAGAGTTGCTCATTTGGCATTTTAATCGTTCACAAAGTGAAGGGCAAAATGAATCTTTTTACCGGAGAAAATGTATTTAAATCGTATATGCATTTTATATTTCATTTACACATTTCATAACGTTAGGATAAACTGTTCACCAGCTGATACTACATCAAGAACCACGTTAGGTAGCAATAAGATGATATAAAAGGAAAGCCAAATACCCCAAACCAGCCGTGCACAGTGGCACGTAACGCAGAGAAGCCCTCCTCTTCCACCCGGGTCTCAACCAGGGAGGCCGGAGACGCCCTTTGCACTGAAAACCAAATTAAAACCCGCGCAGGAGCCCCTCATTACTTGATCTGCGCTATGAATTAGTAGCTGCTGCAAGAACCCTTTGGAAAAAACCTGCTCTAGGGTTTTGGCCTCCAACCAGCAGCTCCCGGGGCAGGAGGGCTGAGCTCTCCTGCCCGCTGCTCTCTCCGGAGCGCTGGCTGCTCCGCTCCTGCAGCGCCCGCCTTTCCAGAAGGCTCCAGCCCGGGCATCCTCGCCTGCCAGTTGCTCTGCTGATTTTAATCTCCCAGGACTTCCTTCCAGTGGCTCCACTATGCTGAACTGGCACTTGCTCCTAGAAGTGAGTTATTATTAAACTTGTAGGTCAATTGTGGCACTAACAACTCTTTGGAAGCTTTCAGCCATGGTGTACAATTTGCTGGTCTAATTAAATATTAATTCTAAGTGTTACATTCTGCGGCTAAGAGCTTTTATTTTCCATCATCAGTCTGGAAGAGAAAGAGGTTACAAGGCTAATTTAATCTTTTTTTTTTTTCCCTCCCCCCTTAGCATTAAAGCTTAACTACACAGGCACAAAAACATCATTAAAGATGCAGTATTCCTTTTTATTATGATTATATTGTAATTAATAGAGCAGGCCTAAACACAAGGATTTAAAACTAGATTCTGAAATTTCAGTGTTTTAAACATCAAAAGTTCATATAAGTTCATATAAAAGTTCATATAAAAATGTCTTTATGAAAGCAATACTCAGTTATTTGGAGGCCACTTAAGACAGGAAATATATATATGCAATGATTTAAATAAAGACAGTTTGAAAAATTGGACTTTGTTCTGAAATAATTATTTATATTTCAGTTATTATTTATTATTTTATTCATTTATTTCATATTTATTGCAGTATTGTGGAGGAAATTTTTGGCAGAACTTAAGAAAAAAAAAATCTATTTTTGCTTCAGAGAAATCACCGTCCTGCCACTTGCTAAGAGAATTCCTCGCTTACAAGGGTAACTACAATGTCCTGCACTGCTTTAGCCGTGTTTCTCATTTTGACTCATCACTGTCCAAATGGGCTCAAACCTGAGCCTCTTCCGTCTGCTTCCATAACAGTTGGGTCCATGTCTGGACACTGGGCATTATATTAACTACTTAGTCCAGTAGCCAAAAGCTTCCATATGCTTGAACAGATGACTATCTCCAGACTGCGACGGGATAGTTAACCGTTTCGATCGAATACTGCAGCGGAGAGACTCGGTTAAAAATCTTACCTCTTTTTTAAAGTTTTCAGGTGGGTATTTACAAATTACGTGGATAAAATGTAAAAATAAAATAGAGCCAAGTCGCATATACTCCTTAACTTCTAAAAATAATGATTTTGGAAGAGTGATTTTTTTGTCTGAAAAACAGGTTACTGAGGAGGTGGCAATAAGGATGCAAATAATATCTCCCTCTATAAAGGATAATATATTGAAATAAGAATGCTGTTATAAGCATGTTATTTTAACACTTAATGCGCCTATCTTATCATAATCAAGCTAAGTCAATTGAAGGCCAATTACTATAGGGGTATAAAGAGTTTCACATGTACACACCGCTTGTTTTTTAAATGAGCAGTGGTTACCAAATCAGAAATGGTAGGGTGAAAACACAGCCCATGAGCAACTATAAACTTGTGTTCTTAAACAGTAAAATATTTCTATTTCTTTTGCAACTTGATTAGCAAATATTGTACCTAACCACAGAAATTAAAAACACAATTTACTGTCACACAGTTGCATTTTAAATGGTACACTTTTACACACTGTCAGAAATTTTTGGCTCTGTTTTTCTTTCTATGGCTGCTAAGCTAGAAGATTTTCCATGTATGATCGTGTGTGTATTAAAAAGCGTGCTGAAAAACGCCAATTTTGAAAAATGTAAGGACAATTTCATCTTCATAGTTCCTACCTTGCAGAGGATTTCAGAGCTTAACTGTGATAAACTACATGACACTTGATCTTGATACAAATTCATATATAATGACTATATCATCAAATGCAACTTAAAGTTACACTCGTGAACTCGGAGAAGTTCGAGGTCCGAGGCATGCAATTATTCCTAGCTCTCGTCGAAGGAATAAAGATTTCAAACTGTGAGAAATTCACAAGCCATGGGAGTTGACATCTCATAATCGTATAGTAGCAATGGATTCTCAAGTAATCTATAGCTTGACTTGGAGTTTAGTCGCTAAATTACTCAGTGTGAACACAAAAGCCTATGGATGTGAAAAGGTTTGTTTCTGATTTTTTCTACACCGAAACATACAGTAACTCCGTACACTTCAGTGAATTCAGAGCATTGAAACATTAATATTGTAGGAAATGAATTTTTAAACACATTGGATGAAATAATGAAAATACCTTGCTAAACAGAACGTCAGACTCTGAGGAGAAGTTCTGTAACTAGGCTTATTCATACCGACTTTTCATTAGTTAATTAATTTCCCTTGGTACATGCTGACAAATACAGTTGTTAGCCCTTACCAGTAACAGAGCTTCACATTCAAAATAAAGGATGGCTTCAATGGAAGAGATGGGCTTTTTTCAGTAAATATAAACATGGAATAACATTACAGCTATAATTAGAGCTATTATTATATCTAATATTACAACATTACAGTGCATATTTTAAGTACGATAAAGTGATTTTCAGTAATTAAAGAAAAAATAAAAGAGGGAAATATCTGAAATTCTAATTTAGTGCTTTGCAAATATCCAGCAGTGATACTGAAGTCCTTTAGGTCACATGCTATAGCACAAAAATTTTTCATTAGGTATTAAAATGATCAAAGTATCAAAATATAGAAAACTAGCTCTTACTTGTTAATATAAGATTTCTTCAATGTGGAAAGTGTAACAACAAATCTGTCATGATGTTGCTCATGCGTAGTTTAAGAAATGGAAGCATTTTTCCCTTTTTAAACGCACAATGTCATTTTACAGGCACAATGCTCTTTCAAGAGGCGGTAGAAAGCCTTGAAAAATAACCTTCCATCAGCTATTTTAATCACATTCATGAGTATCTCAATATTTATCACCTGACAGACAGGGTAAGATAAGAGTACGTTCATTCGGGAGTAAATATCAATCAAGTAAAACTTGTCACACATCATGTGCATAAAATTTATAATTGGATAAGTTTTCAGTGAAATCCTTGAAATCCTCTTCCACATTCCTGATTTTATTTCAGTTCAAATAATTTCCTCCTGTGCACTTTTTATACTAGATATGTCATCAATAGAATGCAAAGAACATATTTTGGACTAAACCTTCTTCATAATATTCTGAAACACTTCTGTACACAACCAGACTCTATAAATTTGCACCTCGTGTCTTAACCAACGTTCAGCCTTAGAGAAGACTGTGACAACATTCAGTGTCCCATCCAAGTGGGTGAAAGAGCATCATATTCTAACAGATGCAATTTAAAATTATTATATCCAAGATAATGACTAGCTGGAAGAATATTGGAGCTATTCCAAAACATTGGTGGATATGTAGTACAGACAGAAAAGCACGAAGAACAAAATCACTGTTCAATGTTGATAAGTGATCAAAGAGAGCACATACACTAGAACGTGGGCAATAGAAGTAAACAATCTGCATCTAGTGAGACTTCAAGTTTATATATATGTGTGTGTTCGTGTATCTAAGCACACACACACTGCATCTTCACCAAAGTAGCACTGGTGGCTGTCAGAAACAAGACATAGTATGGGTCACTACTAAAAAACTACTTCAAGATCAGGCATATAACAACTATTTTTGTGCATTTATGCTCCTAGTATGGACATAAAATGTTGATTACATTTGGGCTTTGAATTTAAGTTTATTTTCATGGAAATTCCCCATATAAAGATTTTGCTGGCAGATCAACAAATTAAAACCATTGGGAAGCAAAAGATAAGGTAGCAGATATAGAAATATTTGTTCAGGGAGTAAGTGTGAAGTTTACTCTACTTTCGGAAAAAAAATTGTGTGCATTTTCTGTGCCTCCAGCGTCCTTTAAGATTCAACAGAGAAAGCATATGCTAGAACTTACTTTGATCAAATTAAATCCATATGCAGAAACGCACTTGAAAAAAAAAAATACAACAAAACCCCTCCCCTCATTCTCTCGCAAAGAAAAGATATTTTCTTTACTTTTTTTTAATCCAGCCAGAAACCTCAGCAGCAGAACGGCGAGTGGCCGGGCGGTGAGAACGTGAGCAGCTGCTGTTATTATAAGGCGAGGTCTGTCGGCGGCTTGAGCCGCAGCGCGCACATGTTCGGCTGTCCTCTCATCTTGCCATCCTCAGCAATTAACTATTAACGCGGAGGGCCGGACACATGCTCTCAGGGGCTCTTTAACAGGCTTCTCGGCGAGCCGAACAACTACACAGCGGGGCTCTGGGAACCGAGTAATGGGGGGTAGAAGGAACCCTCCAGCAGCTTTGCTCCTCCTAATGACAGTTCTCGACATAGCTTAGTGCTTAAGGAAGGATACACGAGGTGGAACAATTTCAACAAAATACTTAATGCTCTCATTTGTTTAATGCTGCTAAGCAAAGATTCTGGAAATCTCTCTTTTTTTTTTTCTTCAGAATATTCTAGCAGTTACCATAGGGCAATCCTGCTAGAATTCAAAAATAAAAGCTATATTAAAAAAAAATTTCAATCCTAACTCAATTGGAATTGATTCATATGGAATTAGAGGAAAAAAAAAAAAAAAAAAGTAATTTCTCAGATAAGTTTGAGACAAACAGAACTTTATCCTTTAGTCTTTTTTCCCCCCCTAGAAACCTGCTTAAGGGACAATTCTAGAATGGTTCTTTAAAACATGCTCACTTCTTACTGAGAAAATTTACCAATAAGAACACGGTGCAACAGACTGTATGTTCCAGTTACCTGTCTGTAAAGAGGCACACGCACGAGCACAAGTTATGCACATTCACAAGTTATAACAATTGCATTAAATTTTACTATCAACTTTTTTGAAGGAATAACATCAACTTCTATTAAAAATGGTTAAGCAAGGAGATTGAATTTTGCTCTGGAAGATGTTTTCAAAAGCAATATTCACTTTGGATCCCAATGGTAAAGAAAATTGAGTTCCTCTCTATTTTAGCAGTACCAGGGGTATCTAGATAAATAACAAGTAGAGATTTTCAAGTATCTTTATAAAATGCAATACATAAGTGAAGATGATGAGATACTATGAAAAGATTTGGCATAATATGAGGTTTCATCCAATACTTTCTTATAATCTATAGCTAAAATCATAGATTCTCTGTTCATTATGAACATTCTTTACTTTTATAAATGACACTACCACTTGCAGAGAAAAGAGCATCTACATCTTCCCTTTTACTACAAAAGCTGATCTCAAAAAGACAAACTTGAAACTCTGAATACTCTCAGGAAAGCTGTTTCTAGAAGCTTTTGATTTTCAAGTTGGGAAAATTATTCCTATATCTTAACTGTCTTATCCTTGGTCTTAACAAAGAGGCATGTTTGAATTGAACAGTAAACCTGTACCTCTCAGCTCCTGGCTTTACAGACAAGATTAGTCATCATCACGATGAACATGACAATTTAAGACAGGGGAGTAAAACTGTCCTCTATTGAGACTCCAAATTGCATTCTGAAGCCAACTGAGAAGTAGGTGAGGATGTTGGCTGTTTAAAATTAAAGAATACTCTCTCTCTTAAAAAAAAAAATATATATATTTTCTGATTCTGAAGATTTAATCTCTCTCTCTCTCAAAAACAAACAAACAAAAAAAACGATTAAGACTCAGAGAGGGAACAACTGTACCTAAATTGATTTTATGTTTAGGTCCTAAAGATTCTACAGCACAAGACTGTCCATCAAAAGTACAGAAGGAACATAGAGTTGTTTATCTTTACCCTTAGGAATACAAAAAGTTTGCAGAACACCAAAAACTGGGTTTCTTTCCTTAGCATATTCATGAACTTGTGCTCATTCGTGTAACACCAACTATGAGATAGAGCAAACACAGCATTCCTACCTGGATGAGGTGAGCGGGTACCGTGATGATGCAGGCTGATAAGGATTTTCTGAGGAGAGCACGGAGAACGTAGAGAAATTTTGTAAGGCTGTGAGCGTCTTCAGGATTATCAGCGCAAGAAATGTCATCGCCCCACAACATGGAACCCAGACTCTGAATTCCTATCCGCAAAACATTTTTTTGTTTTTTCTGTTGAAAAACAGAACAACTACTTATTATTTCTCAAGCATTAAGAGAAAATGCAGAATATTTAAATAAGTTACCACAGCTTAATCTTAGAGGATCTTAATAGAAATTACAATGCAATGGGCACGTATTTCACAATGATCAGTAACATGCTAGATAGATTAGCAAGGGCAATAGATAGCATGGAAATAAGGCAAACTAATTTGCATTTTTTTTCCGTAAATACATATATGGAGTGAAAACACAAGGGAAAATTACGCGTTGATATCCCTTACCTTCTCAATCATAACCTTAAACAAACACGTAAAATAATCTTCTCGTCCTCAAATCTTTTAAGGTTGGGAGCATCTGAGCAATACAAACACAGCTATACCTCTTCGCTCTATTTTTAGCTTTCTCACTGTGCATTTCTATACCCTGACCTTTCTACCTGTTCACTTTCCTTTCACTTTTCCTGCCGCTGCACCATGACCCTGGCTGCTGGCCTTCCTCCCTGATGCACGCTCGTGGCCCCGTTTCAGAAGAGCCTATAAATATCTGTGCATCGTGCAGGTTTCTGTCGACTCCTGTCACCTAATGAACAAAAGTCTGTCCACAGCAATCACCAAAACACCCTCACAAAGACACTAGTAGACTGTTTCTGAAGAAAAGTCCTTGATACCATTTTTATGAAGCTGCATTAGACACCGGGTACTAGAATTTAATATTTATTTATAAAATCCTAAATGGCCTTATATTACCTAAAGCCTGTGTGCTGCCCTGTGCTCCGCTGTCAGGACCGTGGCCAACACAACGGTGCCTGAGATCAAGCCCCAGTTCTGATGGGGCAGACTAGGAAGTCAGAGCTGGGATTTGCCTATGCAAACTTAACTGTCATCTCTCATGAACATAAATCTCATTTTGGCTAATTTGATATGATTTTTCCTGGTAACGTGGAAGGATTTTAAGTGTATTTGCTATCAACAGCAGAGAGAGAAATTGGTAAGTACTGCTGGTGAAAGATTTCTTGTAGAAGGTGATCAATACCTGCTTAGGGTTCAGTGTTACTATTTAAAGTAACGACCAGATAAAAGAGCACTTCTCACACAGTTCACGGGTGCAACACTGATATATTCTAAAAGCTAAAGGGCAAATATTCTTTTTACTGAAGGTTTATGTTAAAAGCGCATTGTAGTTGGACTTCTGCAAGACAGAGAACAAATGGTGAAATAAGACAAATAAGGGAGAAAATATTTTCCCCGTTGTTTTCACTGTCTCATACTAATCTTAAGCCACCTGTTCACAGCATCCCCACAGCTCACCTGTATTGCTCTGCCTGCAAAACCAGTAAAAGGATTTTTCCCTCAGCACAGTTAAACCAACTCATGTCAAATGACAAATCCTAAGCTTTTGCTGACACAGCCACCGCCACATGAGTGTTGGCACAGTCCAACGCCTTCCATGGAGAACTAACAAATGCAATTCTTTATAAAATACGTCTTTCAGATTTCAAATCTATCTTATGAAGTTATAAGAGATAATAAAGTCCAAATTCATTTTTTTTGCACAGCAATGAGCAGGAAGGGAAAAAGGTGCCAGATAAAGTATTTTTCATATTCACTAGAAGAAAAATGTTAACGTGCTTTGCATCCACACAGATAAACACGTTCCCTCTTAAGTTATACACAAAGGAATTATTCTCTTAATTTTCTATTATTTTTTCCACCGAAATGAAAGATGCCAGTGGATCTCTCCAGCATCATCTGCCTGCATAGTTACCCAAGCTTCCTATTTAAAATATTAGCTTACAAAAATATCAACGTACAGGCTACTTTTCTTTACAAGGAAGAGCTCTGATGCAGATCCCCGTTCCCCCACGCTGCACCCGGATGGTTCTCCGCTCCTCCGTCTCCCAGGGCTCGCACAGGCAACTCATCTGCCCGTTCTTTTACAATCACTCTGAAAGGAACATACCTTCTGCTGCGTTCTGCAGTCTCTTAGGCTTTATAGGCTTTACATACTTGAAGTTAACTTTTGGTACTATAAGCATCAAGAGAATAGTACAGGAAAATATGACAAAATTAGGCTTGTTTGCCCAGTACTAGGTAGGCTAGGATGTTTAACTGGATAAGCAGAATCTAATACTCTTTAAGAGTAGATTTAAGGACTTATGGATCTAGGTACTTATAGATGTCTGTTTAAACAATGCTACAAGAAGCAGGCATTGAAAGAGTGGATTCATTATCCACTATACACTCCAGTGCTCCATAATAAGCACAACCATATGTAAACACAATGTAGTTACTCTGACCTATGTTTCTTTAAACTTTCGTGAAGTGAAAAATATTTTTTCCTCATGAAGGACAACAAAGTGAAAAAGTCATAGACAGGCAAAACAGAGATTTATGATAATAAAATCAGTTCTCATTGCTTAAGGAGTAAGAGATGCTTGTTCTGCAATATCATTTACCAGAGTTGGGAATGATAAAGTTGTGACAATATCAGAAGTCCTTTTATTTTTTCTTCAGTCACTAACTGAAATTCTGTGAGGGTAACTGTCTGGGCTGTTCAGGCCTATTCACCCCCACAGGGTCCGGACCACTTGTTTCTTCCATAACTGATATACCTAAAGGATATCTAAAGGAATCAGCAGCAGATAGTTAATGGGACGTTTAGAAAATGCTACAGAAGCAAAGCTTGTATTTGTAAGTTATAGATGATTCAGGCTCTGAATTTCCAAAGAGTCCTTGACAAAGCTCTTGAAGTCAGTGAAATAGGTTACTGCTTTGGTCAACTTCAACCAAATTATTTTGTAGGGCTCAGCCTAATAACAAGAGCATGAATTGCTGTCCTGAAGCCACAATGCAATGAAGGACAGTCAAAAATTATTTATCTATGGTTGCCAGATGGTGGAAGATCCTATAAAAAAACACTAATGTTAACCAAACATATTTGGCACCAGAGATGCCCGATTGTTTTATGAGAGGCCCATTAAACCTGTAACGTAGCTTTCACTCAGGTCCCTACACCAGGAGAACCTACTGGCAGCTGGGCTAAGTCACACGCACTTCACTTTCCTCCGGACTCCTCTTAAAACTCTGATATTAAAAGGACACAAGGGCACATACAGACGAGCCAAGAGAAAAGGACTTGTAAGTCTAAGTATTGTTGTATGCTGATGAGAAAGTAGCCACAAACATCCAAAGGTTTTACCAACCAGGTCAAACTTTCCCTTCAAATCCAGACACCATGAACAACAGGCAGTCAAGACAGTAACTCTTGAAGGTTGCTACTTCACAGAATGAAAAGCGAAGTCTGAATGGCACCAGCTAGAGGACATATGGGAGCACAGAGAGACACAGATTTCCCGCTGATTTGTGAGATTAAGAGATCCAAAACAGAGCCTGGGCCATGACTACATTCAGCCTGGGACAAATTCGAGGGTTGCGTCTTATATACAACTTTTGTATGTCAAAAAGACATGCAAAGACATCTGTGAAGACAGATAAAACCCCTCCCAGCATTACCTTCCTTGGACAGGGGCAGCTGTGCAAGTCCCCATGGCTCTTTAGAGAGATAAGGCAGCTTTCTCAAGGAGGTGGGCAGTGGGTGATCCTCTGGCACCGCAGGGCGCCCGCTCCCCCTGTGCGGGGCCCGTGGTGGTGTCACCGGCTCCGCACGGTGACAGCCACCGCGACGTGCCCGTTGCCATGGTTACTGCAGCGTGGAGGGGGCCAAATGTGACCAGGGGAGTCGCATACTATTGCATAGATGGAAGAGCAGATTGAGCACAGCTCAAATACAAACGACTTTCATCCTACCTTTTCACACTTAAAATGCTTTTATTACCTACTCTATGGTTTATGAGTGTTGAAGAGATCCTTAAAATTCTGGGAAGCTGTTTTGATGTGCAGGTTCAAATAGCATTTTTATTTTTTTTTTTAATTGCATTTCAACACTCGTTCCATAAAGATGCACACCATTTAATGTATTAAAAATTTCACTCCAGTTACCACAACATTGAAAAAAAAAGAACGTTTAAGATTAAATGTTTAATCTCAAGAGTCTTGAGAACGTTATGGCTACAATAATGCTTTGAAAAAAAAAATCCTTTAGGGGAAAATGTGTTTTACCTGACTTCATTATATTTGGCAAACCCGTTTATTTGCTAATTGCACAGAGTATGCATTTTTATAATGTTGTCTTACAGTCCTTTCTCACTTCCCCTGCATATCTGTTAAAAACACATAAAAGGTCCAAATGGACATTAACATACGAACCCCACTCTCTATTTACTTTTCTTGTTTACTTTAGCAATGCTCTGAAACAGCTTGTTCCTTGTTAATTTGCCCAAGACCTTCATGTGCCACCCCAGAGAACTGTGAAAACAACATTAGCTACGAGATTATAGAAGAGGATGAAGGAGTCCAGTACCTGGGGATGAGAGCCATCAAATCCTTCCTGATAAATGATCTTCTGAATGGACTGAAGCAGCCTTGCGTAACCAGAGTTCATATTCCTGTTGGCAAGAAGAAAACGTTTAACAACACATTTTAATATGCCTCTAATAGTAGTATTAAAAAAAAATTAAACAGTCGCAGTTTTCTGACCAAAAGTGTCACATAAGGGGAAAAAAACCCTCACTGAAACCTTCACAACGTAGATATTAAAAAGCAGAAATTAAGTTGCAGTTGTGATCATGTTAACTAATTCAGTGCCCAGACATTTTGTGAAAGGTAAAACCTCTAGAGATTAAGATAACTTAATTATGTCAGGCTTCATTACCTCTGGAAAAGCAGTGATTTACTGTAGCAACTTAAAGATGAAACAACTACAGTGTTTATCATCTATAATTGCCACAGAGTTACTCAACTGTTATTCCAAGCACACCTTAGCCAATGCCCTGATGAACATAGTCCATTTTCTATTATTTACAATTTTCCTACTTACAGCTGCTATGATCAAGGAGTGCATAATCAAAATAGGCCAATTCCTCCACTTAAGATAAAAAAAAAAAAAAAAAAAAAGGCATAGTTTATTTCATTAGGATTTTCTCCTCCAAGTCCTACAAGGTAATTCTTCTGCCCTCCTAGAGCACTTCAGATATCCATCCCAGCCACAATCTCCACTCAAGGGGACCACGTACACAAAAAACCAGAAATCTTTACTGTAAGTCAGCTGTCTACTTTTAGAAGAGCGATACTATTCTCTTAAATCCCACAAAGCTTGTGCATGTTGACATGATGCAAATTCCTCACTGCATCCAAGAGTTTAAGAAGCCCTTCTCTATTTCTGATCCTCAGTGTTTTCTTCTGGCCTCATTAATTACCAGTGTTGTGGATTCATGTGTGCCTTGGAAAATATAAGAGGGTCTTTTGAAGATTTTACCTCTAGAATTATTCTTAGCTCCTCCAATCATTTAATATGTCTTGTCTGATAGCATTAATGAGACTATTTCTGTACTTTAGCAAAAAAGCCAAAAATGTTATATGAATGTATTTTACTAAAGCACACATGAATAAAATCAATTAAAGTTGCTTCATAATTTAATACAAGAAAGACAACAAATTTTCTGGGAAGCATTTAACAGTTACAAATAGTCCTTTTTCTTTTACACCCTTGCTTTAACTCTGAATTCTACATTTTTACAGGAAAACAGTATCAGCTGCTCCCCAAAAGATAAATTTAAGTCATAGTCTATAACAAATCTAAGTAGATATATTTATTTATAATAATTTCAAGATTTGAAAAACTCAATGGTAGAAAACATTAACAGATGAAATATTTACAAATATAAATAGAAGGAAGACCTCAAAATGAAACTCCATTTTTTTTTTGTCTTTGTCCAATAGAAGGTGACTGGGTAAACTAAAGTACCTTAATACTTCAACACTACCTAAAAAAACATAGATGCAATGACTGGCAACATATATCTCAATATGACTCATGACGTGTAAAGTCTGCCATGCTATATAAAAAAAGAACATTGCAAACAGAAAAATATTTGTTTTGAATATTATATCTATAACATCTTCAAGCTGTTGATGTGGGAGGTGGGGAGAAAGAGGGCTTTAGCCTTCATGCTAACCAAAACCTCTCACCCCTCCACGTTCCTGACTTCACATTCTGGCACCACACAACCCTGGATGCTGAGCAGCACTTGGAAATGATCATTATTGACACGAGGCTGCCTTTGCGGATGCTCCTCTGTCCTTTCAGGAAAGACATTTCAACCATGATACCTGCACTAACTCCTAGTTTGCTGCTAAATTGCTTTTAAAAATGGTAAAATAAAATACTTAAAACTTCATAAAAATTAAATAAAAATAAAAAGCAGAGTTACTTTAGTTAACATGCTAGAAAACGTCTGAAGCAACAAAAAAGTTCAAGAGAAAACTTTCATGAAATATAGATCGATTTAAATGTAATAGAAGATACTCTTTGGCTTCTGGCTAAAATATTAACTGTTTACTTGAATTTCAACCGTGCTATGTAAATAAGGACATGAAAAATAGTGCTGAAGCACTGTTTCAAAAGACAAGTGGTATTACTCTTCTGGCAATGTTTGTCAAAAATATTTAAGGAAGGAAACAAGGTATTTTTAATTTTCTACTTTCTAGTCTTTTTTGTGCTTGTTACTAAACACCCTAATTCTGATAATGAGTTTAAACAATTCCATCTTTCCCCTTTTCTGTTTAGCAATTTAGTAACGGATAAAGCAGGAGGTATCTTGGTTACAGCAGAGACTCTGACTTCCCTATTGATAGTTTCTAAGCATTTAACAAAGGTTAGCTTATCAAGGCTATGACAAATAGCCTTTTTATGTATAAGGAGACCCCATTAGGGCAGACAGTCAAAACTGTTTTTATCTAAATTTATCTGTAAATCTAGATAATACATAAATTTAGTATTTTTTCAAAAAAGAAGTGGTAAGTGGTAACTACAACTGGTAAGTGGTTACTACAACTGAACAACCATGACAGAAGGAAAGTCGAGAGGCAGAAACCGACTCTCTTGTGTGATGCCCGGCTAGAACAGTGGATATTTTTGCCTTCCTGTTAAGTACCAGTTTTACAAACGCAACAAAAAGGGCACCAGAATATCCTAGCAACTGTCAGAGAGTTGCTGTCAGCTCCCCAGCCCTGTTAGCCTGGGGGAGGACACAACTGCCCTTCCCTAATACAGAAATTAATGAGATAAAATATGGAAGGTTAATGCCTTCTTTTGGCATGAACCACTCATTGGTGTTTACTACTTCCTTTAGGAAAACAGACTTACCAATCTGTTTTCAATTCATGTTTATCACGGAGCAGTAAAATTCCACCCATTTGGAGCCATTAGGTACCAGAACTATAGAAAAGAGCAAACATAATACTGCTTGTCTACCTCCTCCAAAGAGAACAG
>JAUBNY010000948.1:912668-923818 GCA_032275445.1 Crypturellus soui
CTGTAGCAGGAGCACCAAGTTAAAAAGTATTCATTTCATTGGAGCATTGTCCATTAAAATTAGCCTTATTTAAATATTAAAAACAAATCTCTCCAAAGGTGTTTAGAAGTGTGTAGAACTACACACTGAATAAAACTAAAACTATAGAAAAGAATTTTCAGCAGAAACAAGCAGCTTGAATATATGTGAATATTTTTAGAGCATGTATGCAGCCAAATATGCTTTACTTAGAGTTCTGTGTTCTTTGCTTCTATTTTTCCCTCCTAGAGGAGATATTGTAATTGTGAAAAGTCCAAATGACCCCAAATCCAATATCTGTAAAAGAGTAATTGGCTTGGAAGGGGATAAAGTCTGCACAAGCAACCCTTCAGATTTCCTTAAGAGTCACAGCTATGTAAGTATTAGACTTTATTTCTTTAATGATTACTTAAGTAGGACCAGATAGTCTCTAAAGGATTTGCACTATTTGGGTGTTATCATAATCATAAATTACATTCATAAATTATTCTTTGTATGTTTGCAGTAAAATGTTGTATCTTAGAAACTCTGCTTCTGGCAAGCTCTGAGGACACCTTTTGCCTCCATAGGAACCGCAGGCCAGTTGTGTTTTTGCCTTGCCTTTTGCTCAGGTCTTTTTCCTTGGAAGAACTGTCTAAAATGCTGTGCATAAAGTACTGTGCTGAGGTCAAGGGCTTCATTTTAGAGCAAACCTGCATTTTAAAGTCAGCTGCAAAATTCCCATCAAAATTGTGCCCAGAATTATATGGGATACCAAAATGCAAAGGCTGGATTATACGCTGGACTTGCTCACTCTTCCGTTCGGGAGACAAGTTGTAGGCAACTGACTCAAATTTGCTCCTATGATCTGGTGACAGCAACATATGGGGGACTTCTGTTCCTATCTCTGTTGGAATGTGCAGAAGAAATCCTCTGTTGCATCTTAAAGAGGGCAGAATCTTTAGTCATATTGGTTAATAAATCAAATTGTCCTACTGCTTAAATGATTAAAAAAAAAAAGGTTTTCCTAGTTTTTGATGCAAGTACTAAGTTAGGTGAAAAGAATTTCCTAGAGTAGAACAGGACAAAACTGAACCAACTCATGAATTCTTCCTGCACAAACAGCTCCTCTGAGATTCTTGATCTTGTTTTGTCTTAGGAAGTTCAGGAAAGGTTTGTGCTTAGCAGGATGGCAGCTGTTCTGGAAATGAGATGGATGAATATCCAGTGGAATGTTTTCTGTCCTAGGTATTAGTTTTGTTGTCTTCAATTTGAAAATGAAATGTAAGAAGAAATATAAGCTGTTGTCCTAAATATGTTTTTTAAAAGGCTAATGTATGGAAATTGGACAAATGACATGCAAAGTCTTTTAGTTCTTATACCCAGTGGCCTCCGGAAGAAAAAATTATTTAAATGGAAATACTGAGGCTTGTTTTTGCAGATCTGTTTTCCCCATATCTTTAGTGCTTGTCAAAGAGGTAGAGCTCTCATCTCTTCAGGGGGTACTTCCTTTATAGGAGAGAGTATTGCCAAAGTAGAATCTGCGTGTTACACTCAACTTGCATGGAATATTCACTGAGTCATTTGCTCCTTTTTGGAAGTGGGGAGGAAGAGATGCATGTTCATTTAAGCAGTGGTTTAATTGAGGCCCCTGTTTGAGTGCATGCTCTGAGCTTTCTCTTTGTTCAAATACAAAATTCTTCAAAGTAAATAGCAGCATATGCAGAGGCGCAGAGGGAAGGGCTGCCTGCTTTGATGGTACTTCCTTGGAAGCAATAAACCAAGTTCAGTTTTGGAAAGAAATGTTGCATAAGCCCAGAGGAAGGGCTTTGCCTAGGATCCCAAATGGGCAGAAGTGTTCCCTGGAGCCTGAGGCTGTCTGAGAAAAGTATAAATGTGGACACCCTCATGAGTGAGCAAGCACCAGAAGTGCTTAAGAGTTTTGTTGTTTATATTAGGCTAATAATGGTGCTTTAGTGAGAAATCTGATATTCGCCTTTGAATGTACTGACTCAAAAGTAATAACTAGGAAAATGGAAAGCTATTAAGTATTTCTACATAATGAAGGTTAGTAAGGAAATTACTTGATCCTGAGAGGGTCTTTTTTGAAATGATTTAAGAGGGTAATTTTCATATTTGGGGTTGTATTTCCTGTTTTTGGAAGTTTATAATTCAGGTTTATAATTCAGATTAAGTATCCTATTGTTGTGTTTGAATTTGTTTTAATGCCTTTAATTTGTTAGTACCATATGTTCTTGTGCTGCAGCTCCTATTTACAACCTGAAAAAGTGAGGGGTAAATCATCAGATTAAAGCAGTTTGTATGTCATAAACCATCAATATGCTAAGCCTTTGTGTCACTTGAACAGTAGTAGTACCTAATAATGTCACTTAATACAGCTAGGGTCTGTAAATAAGGAACTGCCTTTTGCAAGTCCTAGTGATAAAAAGCTGAGATAGAAATCCGTATCTCAGCAACACCCTGCAGGTAGTCAATCATAACCCAGCACTAATGCTGTGAGGCTGGCTCACGTGGGGGAAGTGTGTTTACCTTGGGCTAAAGTGAGGTTTGTGGCGGAGATGGCATCTCTCCATCCTGTGGTTAACTCCAGAGCTAACATAATTCGGAAGATAATGCATCTCCCTGTGTTTGCAGATCGGAGAAGTGGTCTTGTGCAGCACTATTAACTCTGAAACAGTCCTTGTCAGCTACAGTAAGAAAACTGTATAGGTGCTCCTATGAATAACATAATGCTAATGTAAACAGCATGATATATTAATCACTGGACAATACATTGATTTTTAGGTGTAGCAGCTAAGGCACTGAAGAGTGGTTTGGCATTTTGAAGAGTTTAGAGCTGTCACAGAGGTCAAAAATATCCCAAATAGCAATTACGAAAATAACTTGCTTAAGACACTAGTCTTTGCATTGTCCTTAGTATCTTAATAGCTGCCCCGTATTACTGATTTAGCATTTCAGAAATGTAAGTTTTGGTACTTGCTGTTTGGGGAAAGAAAACTTTCTTCTCCTACCTCTAGAACTCTAGAGCTAAAGGGAAGAAGTTCAAGAAAAAGTTAAGCTCTAGTTTTAATTAGTGGATATGTTAAATCCGTGTTGGAAAAGGAGAAATGATTTGGCAGATTTGTCTGATGGGTATGGAGCTTGCAAACCAAATATGCCCACAAGTAGAATAACAACATTAAATAGTAAGAGAAGCTACTGCGACGTTATACAAAATTTACATGGTGCTATGATGGAGGGGGAAAAAGGCATTCAAATGGCTCCATTGAAATTCCTGTAACAACTTCTCCAAATTACCTGTACCAAAGGAGCACGCTCAGCTGGTATGCTCACAGGATAGAGAGAAATGTCTTGCAAATTCACATCTCTTAAGATACTCGTAGCTTTTGGTGTTAAATTCCCTTGTACCACATGGCTGAACACTTTTACCTTTGAAGGTCATGTAGTTTTAATATTGATTAATAATTAATATCAAAGCTTAAATAGGTAAATATTCAAGTGTTACTTCTCTAAACATTCTAATAGTGATCAGTCACTTAAAGAATGAATATAAATATTTAGAGAATTGGTATTTAGTCATACTTTATGCATAAATGTTATTAGTGTTTCATTGCCATCTTTTCTCAGAGTAATTTAGTTCAGAGTCAATGCAGTGAAGATATGTATTTAACCATACTAAGCTAAGTACGGTATGCTTTAGTTGTAAGGGACTTAAACTGTTCAGTAAGTCAAAAGAAAATGATTAACCGGAAAGTCAACTTATTTTGTTTATTGATGTGAATATATGAATTTAAGATCAACTTTGTTATAGTCTTTTAAATATTAAATCCCAGATAATTCAGCTTTTTGGTGATACTCAGAAGAAAAAAAAAAACTTACATTTCCCTTCTTTGCACTTTAAAAAGCTACAGAATAATCACCACATTAGAAGTCCAAGTGTAGCAATTTTTTTTTTTTTTTTAATATTTGGGTCATTGCTGGATTTTATGTACTGGCACCTTTTGTATGAACAAAACAATGGTAAGCCTACAGAAATGGTGCCTAGAGCAATTGGGTGATTGAAGAAGAGTATCTCTTAAGTATTATTCACTCTTGATTCTGAATTAATAAATAAAGGATTAAGGAATAGTTATATAAGACTTTTAAATATGGAGTGATGAAACACAACTCCTGCATTTCTAGGGTGTGTGTCTTATCCTAACTAGATTCAATTTACTTAAATAAGGCAATTTAATCAGAATTTAGTAAATTTGTTATTTGATATTGTAGGTTCTTTCATCATATTTCACTTTAATCAAGAGGGGTAACACCTGTGGTTTATTCACAAAAGCGGCTTTTGTTAAGCGAACACCCGGAGGCCATGAAGCAATTACATTTGTTGCTTGTACCAAAGTAGGAGGCACTTAAATAGACCTGAGTAGGGATAGATGAGAACTTGCAGACTTTATTCTTTTGTCCAGCACTGAGATTAGTTCTTATCATAGCTCAGGGAGGAAGCCTCTGAACTGAAAAGAAAAGATGGGAATCATTTAAAGTTCTTAAGTTGAAAACTTTGATATTGCTGGAGGTGATGTGAATACCTTTGACCTTACAAAAAAAAGTTCAGGCTTTGCCGTTCCCAGCTGATGGTACCTGTTGATGTTCTTTGACACACAGACTGCTTAGAATTCCAAAGGAGAAAATTATAAGAAGATTGTATTTATAGTGCTCCACTTAATTAAAAATCTCTAAGTTCAGCTCCCCAAACAAAATAGGCTCAGGGGCTCCCCTGTCTCCTTCCCTCATCCCCCCTCATCCCCCTCCTTTTTGAGAAAGGTTATTTTATCTGCCAATTTTATTTGTAGTAGTTTATTAGCATTTCAGCAAACGCAGATATGGTAGATTGTGAAGTCATTGAGATTACTCTGTGTGGTGTCTTTTTTTTTTTTTAAACAAAAAAACAAACAAAATATCTTTAGTCCTTCTCTTCCCAACCCCTTAATGAAAAACAATGTTTTATACGGGTAAGTATGTATCCAAGACTTCTGTACCTGGATTTTGCTAGCTTTAACCAGGACGATGACATCAGCCTTGCTAATATAGCCACTGTGTAGCAGTGAAAGATGCTTATTTTGTTGAGCTGAAGTAAGCTACTGAGAGCAGCTCTGTTGTTTGGCCTGATACACCAGAAGAGCGAGTTTATTGTCCCTGTGCTAGAGCCTGCACAGCCTTGGAAGGGAGAGGGGGAAGTCAGGTGTCTAATCAGTGTCCTGTATTCTCATGCATATAAGCTGGGCCTCCGATAACCCCTTCTCCCTTAGAACTGCTGTTCCTTGAAAATTAATCCCTGGATAATCTGCACAAAACTAGAGGCACAGTAGTTACTGAGGCAAAGAGAATAGTCTGTAGAGGATCAGAGGCAGGGTGACAGAAAGAACCTGCGCTGCTGTGGAACAGCTCTTTTTTTCATGCAACCCACAAGTTCTGTGCGTGCAGCTGTTAGGTGTTAATGGGTTTCGTGTCCGAGTTCTGGAGGTGCGTAAGGAAAAACTAAAGTACTGCCCAGCTGAGCTGAATGTGGTGAGCACTCTGGTGGTGTTAAGAAAATATTACTGTATCAAGTCTTGTGTGGTATAATAGTAACTGTGACTTTAGTTGTACTTACGTGCAATTAATTTTGTCCTAATTGCTGGTAGAGAGCAAAATGTAGCCCTGTGAGTTGCCGCACAAGGGACTTTACCATTTTTTTTTTTCCTCTTATTGTGTACAGCCTATTGGCATATTAGTAAATAATATATATAAATATATATATATAAATAATAGAAATAAATAAATAAGAAATTACCAGAAATGTAAATCCTCAAAGACTGGGTTTCTTTTGGTTAAAAAGTTAGCTTGCTTACTGCTACTGTAGTTACATAGCTTTGAGTTGCAAGCTTGGCTCCCTAGTCTGTGAAGGCTGATGCTCGGTTACCTTCGTGCAGCACAGGTAATCCCACTGAAATAAGGGCTGGGATCTAGAAGTAGCTTGGTGCATAAACCTTTGGAGGATTCTGGCTTTAGCCTTTATTTCAAAGGCGTGTAAACATTTTTAATTAAGGACTGTGGCATGGCACCAGTATTTGCCTTTACATTTTCATGTAACTCATGATTTTTAGTGCTTGTCTTATTTCTAGGTTGTGGTGGAATGCCTAAATGATGCACAGGCACCATACGAAGTATTGCACTGACTATCTCCAGATGAACATATACTGTGACTGTACTCTTAAAGATGAATTTAGTTTCATAGTTTTCATAGAAAACTGAAAGTTATATTCTGATATTAACTACAGAGAGGAAAGCTATTCTGGACTGTAAATATTCTATCTAGAATGCAAGACATGAATATCCTGTTTCAACAGTGTAGAAACTGATGTTTCATGGCTGACACTTTTGGAGGCTAGAAAATGGGAAGGTTTGGAGTGCTTAGATGCAGCTATGCTAGGAGCGAGTCCTTACCTCACCTGGCACCTGAATGTTGTGAATTGGGGAAGTGCGAAAGGGCATGCCAGCCAGCAAAGCGGAACAGGAGCTGGCAGTGTCCTGGGTGCGTAACAGTAGCATAGTGAAAGGAGGGACGATCCAGGAACAGGAAATGCAAATGTGAGATTTGCTTTGCCATGAAAAAAAAAATCTTTTATAGTAATTCTTGCCTTTCTCACCCTTGTGTATTTCGGATAGTCCTTCAAAATGACAGCAGTATGGGATGTGATTCCTAATTTTGGAAAGGACAGGAAACATTAAACCAGAAAAGTCAGAATGCTGCTTTGCACTTGCTGTGCAGCTTCTGTGGCTATCTGTACCTGAATAACCCCCTGAAAAGCGAACTCTGTAAGGAGATACAGATAAAGTAAATGCTTTAGGTAGATACACTATGAATAAAAATAAATGAGAATTCAGCTGACAAAAGGTTTTGCCAGACATTTCTGATAGCCTATATATTGAAGAAATCTTGAAGAAAATAGTAATGTCAGTACAGTCACAAATAGACACCTAGCAAAAATCTGCATATGCTGAGGTATATATTCTACACAGGTCATTTAATTCTGGAGAGAAACCCCCCTTTTTTTTTTTTTTTTTTTTTTCCTCTCTCTCTCTCTCTCTCTCTTGCTCTCCTTATTTTAGCTAACTTCTGGTTGGTTGTTCTGCTTGTAAAGCTGCTTGAGTAGGGGTTCTTTTGCCTTTTATGTAAATGAGCCTTTTAAATAAAGAGGCTATACAATCCTGGACTTAATTTTGCTCACACACTGCTAGTAGATTACTTCTGGTAAATTTATGTTTGGGGGGTGAAGATTATTAGGTATTCATTTACAGTTCAGTAAAATGATTTAAGTGTTATATCTATGCTGCTGTAGTGAAATCTTACTGCTCTGTAATTGGATTGTATCATACTTTTTAATAAGGTCTATGCATATACTAATTTTTCATGATTATGCTGAACCTCTTCGCAAGGTCGAGGCTGGATAGGTAGCAAGACTGTTTCACTGTGATGATAAAATTTTCTTTGAAGTTTGTGTTAAAGATGGACCACAATGTGGTTTTCTTTCATCTGAGGGTGGTGGAGGCTTCATATCTTTAAGTATTCTCTGACATGAAGAAAGTGGTATTATGGCCATAGAATATCTGAAAGCATGGCAGGCTGAAATTATTACTGTTTGGTCTTGATTTACTAGTGCATACAAACAGGATTCTAGTTGCACAGATGTTTGTGGGCTACCAAACTATTTCTGGGATACTGATCCCAGATAGGAGGAAGAAAGGAGACTGCTCCATTATCCCAAGGAAGAAGTCTGCCACTTTGCAATTTAGTGTTCATTAGATGAAAAGTGGCCTTTATGCCCTGCTGATTTGGGCTGGACTCCTGCAGCCCATTAAAGATGGGTAAGACAACCAAACCCTTCCTGTGCCAAGACTGATACTATGAGGAGGGTAAGAATGATCCAGCCTAAATCTGCTCCTCCTAGAGAAAACTGTCCATGCCTGGGCTGCCAATGGGATAAGCCTCTGAAATCACACAGGTGGCAGAGCAGCTGAACCTGCAATTTCTCAGTTGATGTATTTGGAGACTAAGAAGGAACGGAGTGGGACTAGCAGGGCTGTGTTTAAAACGCCAAGGAGGTACCACCTCACAGCATTTGGTGAACTCTTGGAACTTGCTTGCACAGCAGATGGGGAAAGAAGGAAGTGATATTGACAGGGTTAGATATATTCAGGGGCAACAGCTCTGTAAGTTGATTCTAAAATAACTAGGCAGAGATGTGTCCTCTAAAATGCTGAATAGTGAGCTGGGTGCTAGCAGAACAGCTGAGAGTAGCCAGGTTTCTGTGCTTTCCATGAATAGCATCTCTCTCTGCCAGGGACAGATCTCACATCCAGTCCCACAGGGTATTTGTCCTTAATTCAGTTACACGTTTGCCACAGCTCAGGGAAGTGACTGGTGGGGAGCTGCTTGTCCTCTGATCCTGCTCTGTTAACAGAAGCAGGAAGGTGACTAAGCAAGAGCATAAAGGACACATTTAAACCCCATTTTGCCAGTAAGAGTCACCTGAGCAGCCACTTCTATGCACAAACAACTACTTTTCAAGTGCACTTTTCTCAGGAATGAAAGTTTCACAGTGACTGGTTGGGTTGGTTTTCTTCCTTAAACTTTTATCTGGAGGACCTGGTCTTATTCTTAATGCTTCACTTAGACGTGACTAGATGCAGACTTCGGTGGTGTTTTTCCAGTTAGCCTAGAATTGAGCACTGTAATAATAAGCCTGTGTAGTTTGTTTCTAAAACATATACTGCTCCAAGTCAGTTCCTCTGGAAATTGGGATTTTTTTGTTATTGTGTCTGATAAATACAAATTAAACGTTACCCATGTAAAAAAGCAAATACTAGCTTATGTTTGTGTATTTTTTTTACTCTGAATTCTGGTTCCAGAAAAGGTTAGGTAATTGGGAATGTATGTTAAAGCCCATGCTAGATATTATCTAGGTTGAAATTGTAGCAAGATAGTCTCATAAAGATTTAAAATTTTAGAAGTAGATCAGAAAATTTAATATTGGTAATTTGGTTGGAGGTTACCTGAAGCTGGTATTTTCTTTTTTTTTTTTTTTTTGTTTTGTTTTGTTTTAATACCCAAGCAGTTTTATATGTTGCAAGCAGAAGTTTTGCTTGGATATCCAGTAGTGGCAAAATGTATGAAAGCTCTGTATTGTTAGGTAGCTACTACAGATATCTTGCAATTTCTCATCTTGTCATAGAGTTGGCCAGTGAATGCCATGAATCCATGGTATTATAATATAGTTAATACATAAAATATATAGGCAGTGAAGAGTCTTTGTCATATAGTATAAGGTCACCATCATTAATTTTCAAATTATAAAAAGGGATTTGCTGTTTTGTGATCATCATTATTGCAATATAATGTGTTGTGGATTCTGCCTGCACATAGAATGAACTGTGATCTTAATTAGAAGTTTGACAAGCCTACTCCGATAAAATGATGAGATTATTCGTAATTGGTGTCACAATCAATTACCAGTTAGTTCATCATGAATCTACTAACAGGTCTAGCCTTGGTGCTGGCCCCAGGATGTTGATGAGTGTGTGGCTGCCCTGTTCATGCTGTTACTGTGACAGGAGGGCAGATTTTCAGTCAACATCCTAATGACCTCTTTTGAAGTCTATTAAATTAATGACCCTGTCACATTGGCCTAACCTCTTATATCTTCATTTTGGGGTTTTTTGTTGCAAACCATTGTTTTTTTGAGCACATGATAGAACAGATACTTCGGAACACTCCTTCTCCTCCCTCCCAATCAGGCCCTCTGCATTAGAGGCTATAAAATTAGTTCATTATATAGTAATGAAATATAGAATGCAGAAATTACACAATATATCTTAAGACAAATGATTCTTAATTCTCCTTATAGAAATAGTCCTACTCTGTTTTCTTTTTACATTTCTATTTGCTCTTGCTTAATTCTAGGTGCCTAAAGGACATGTTTGGTTAGAAGGTGATAATCTCAGGAATTCTACAGACTCCAGGTGTTATGGACCTGTTCCTTACGGACTGATAAGAGGACGCATTTGTTTTAAGGTATATTTATAATATTTATATACAGTTACATTAACATTTTTGTAAGGCCAGGCTTAAAACGTACCTCCATAACAGTCTGACCGAAATAAATGTGAATGAAAGCTTGAAGACCGGACACTTGCTGTAATAGCATGATTCAACTACAGGTTTTTGTGGGAGGCTTAATTTTCTTGAAGATCATTCTTTGAGCATTACTGCCATTTAAAAGAAATGAATTATTTTGAAAGGAAGTCCAAACTAGTACAAACACACGTAACTACAGGTTTCTGCATTTGCACTACCTTTCCACCTTTACTGCATGACAAGACAGTCAGTCCTTAATTTGATTCTTGCCTCTGTTTTATATTTTGCTCATGTTCTAATTGGAGAAACAGAAACAAATGGAGGAAAAGGTCATCTTTGCAAGACTTGCATACCTAATTTATGTACTGTATATGCTTTTCATACTAAATCTGTAAAACACACCTAGCTGCAGTCAAATGTATACTACCAGAATTGTCTTTTACTGAAAAAAAAAAAAAGGCGATATGCTTGCATTAAAGCTGAATTGTATACATTTTCACTCTTTGAATTTCCCTTAACCATCCTGTATTTTTTTTACTCACTAAATTACTTTCAACTCATATCTGCACTATTTAGGCATTTATCAAAAAAAAAAATTCCTCTTAAAAAAGCTTAATGTAAGAAATAAGGGGTTATAGTCTGTAGGCTTATGCACCAGCTTTTAGAAAGCTAGTTTTAAAAGGCTGCCATTAAGAGTGATGAAAAAGGTTGCATAAACTTTCATTCATTGCAAAACAAGTAAAATATAATTTAGCACAGCTATATTATATTCATAGAGAAGAATAAGTGTACAAAACAGTTAAATTGGAAAGACCTACTGTTCATTTTTATGAACAGAACTTAGGAGTTTTTCAAAAACCTTGCAACTACTGACCATGATCACTAATTGCTAACTAAACCTGAAATAACATGTCCCCCTTGCCCCCCAGCTCTATTTGACCTCTGTTCTTTATGGATTATTAAA
>JAUBNY010000948.1:928246-940017 GCA_032275445.1 Crypturellus soui
GAACAGAGATGACTTCAGGACTCTATTAAATAAATAACTCTTTAATAAAGGAAGAAAAAACAAGCTTCATTTCTGCAGAAGACTCTTGTGAGCACTTAGGCATTTTTTTTTTTAAGCCTGACTGAACTTGTTCTTGCAGTGCTCTCCTTTTCTTCAACATCTTTCTTAGCAGATGCTGTCCCCTTTTTGTCCAGTGTCTCTGTCCAGTGCAGTGTTTTTAAAAAGTTTAACAGTTGATGTGCTTGACTGAAACAATCACTGGAGAATTTCTATAACAAGAGAACACGTGTCACAACAAACCAAAGCCACCTCTTTGGTTTCAGGCTTGGAGACAGTATAGTTTCCACCACAGCGGCATGAAAGAGTGTAACACTGTTCACCTGCCACAAAAGAAGGGAAAAATGCTTTAATATTTGCAAAGCAAACAAAAAATGTTAGATTACTCGCACATTTGCTAATAACACAATTTGTATGTATGACCTCCCCTTTCTGGAGCAAGAGCAAATACTGAGAAGGTGCACATCAGTAAACCAGCCATATGTTAAAAGGACTAAGCTACTGAAGATTTCCAAGTGAGACTTGATTCTGACACAGTACCAAGAACTTTAAAGAGATCAGAAAAGCAATTAAGAGCAAAATAGGGGGGGAGGTGTTTGTCATACAGATGTCAGATCACAGATGGCTCTAAAATAGGCTACCACAGGGAAGAAGCATCTAACAGAAGAAAGGACAGAAGTTAGGTTCTTGCCACCCAGCTTCAGGGAGAGGGGTAGGATTGAAGAAAACAGTAACAGCCATCCAAAAAGTCAATCAAATGATAAAAGCTAGGGTAAAATAAAAGGAAAAAGTAAAATACTGTTAGAAAGGAAAAAATGTATGAGAACACTTGCTTCCTGTATATGACAGAAGGCACAGGAAGATACATGAAAGATTCAGAAAGAATCCAGGTATCTAAAAAATCAATTATGCCACAGGAAGACAGCTAGGTGAAAAAAAGTGTCCTGCAAGCTCTCAATATCCAAACAGACAAAGAAAGGAGGTGAAGAACAAATGCACAATAAAAGTAAACAGTAAACAGTAAAGTACCAATTCCAACTGCACAGTGCTAGTGAAAGACCTGAGCAGACCTTTAAAAGACAACAGAACAGCTAAATGAGAAAATTTCTTTTTAGAAAGCGAAGGAGAGGGGACTAACTTGAAAAAGAAAGCTAACAAATAATTTTTAAAAAGCCCACAAAGGTATAAGATATAGGAAAAAGATAGAATTTTTAATGACACTGAAAGGCACTGAGAACACAGAGTGAGACACTCATACCTTCGTTCCAGGACATATCCTCAAGATAAATCTGTGCATGCAGTGGCCATTCTTTTGTCAGGTTATCTTCTACAAAGAAAAGAGTGACAAATGCTCAGCACTAGTAACATACAGGTCCTTATTTCTTCTCTGTACAGTAATGATAATTTCCAGGTATAGTAATTTCCATGTCTCTGCATATGCCTGGGGATGTGTTTCTGTACCCAGGAAAGTAAATGCTGAAGATGTATTATTGCAAAAGAAAGACATCCCTGATATCTATTCATTCTTTTGCTGATCTCCCAATTTGATAATGAAATCTGGTGCAAATTTTTGTTTGTGAATTAAAATACTTCTTTTTAAAAGCCTAGCTGGAGTCATACAGCTGAAATTGTGCACCTCCGCTTCCCTGTACTTGGAGAAACCAAATTAGAATGCTGTATAAGCACCAAAAGCACAGTACCATTGCCTGCAACAAGAACACTGGCATCCTGTACTGACAAAAACATCCTCGGCAGCAGTTTTAGATTTGGAGTCAACACAGATTGAGATCTATTGCCACAGGATCTCCTATGTTATTTCAACACAAGCTGAATTGCAGTATGAAATTAAACATAAGCTGTGCTATACATTTCAAAGCACCATTTTGGAAAAGCAAGGACTTCTTTATTTGTCAGCGTTCTCACCTTTGATGCACTCAGTTGCTATGCAAATTGACAGTGCAAGACTCTGCTCAACAAAATTGCAAATGAAGCAGTAAAAGGTAATATCCAAAAAAGGATCGAGAAACTTTAGCTTATTACACAAAACTGTCCATGTGGAAGCTCCATCTCCACAGACACTGTAATTCCTTATCATTAAGAATCAGAAATGCCTGAAAAGCTGATCCTTAACACATATACAGAAAGAGCTTCCATTTGGCAAGACTGAATAACTTAGCCCTTATTTCAGGTTCAAACCAGGGTGTTACCAGGAAAATATGTGTTCCTTTACCCAGATCAGTGACTTTTCAGTGAGTATTCTAGTTTAATAACATTGAGCTTCCTACAAAATGTATTGTTGTGTATGTTCTATTCTAGAACTGCTTATTGAACACTTGACAAAAAAACAGAGGTTCTGAATACTTGGGGCAGGTGCTTCACCTAAAATGGTTTAATGAATAGGATTAAAACAAATCAGACACATTGAAAATAATGAGAGGATCAACATAGCTCCTTTTCATGTTTTGCTGAACACCTATTCTGTGGTAAAAAGGTCAGGATTAAAAGAAAATTAGCCCATTCACACCTAATAGTTACTGCTGTCCAAGAAAGTTGGAGGAAAGGGGGGGTGACAGCAAGACAGTAATGCTGAAAGACACCTGGAAGTCACCTGTCAATCAGTCATTCTTGCTGTTCCTGTTCTCAGTTACATAAAAAAGAGCTATGAGCAGTGTTTGAGTTTTGGTTCTACAAAGTGACAACATCACTCTGCTCACCAGAACACTAGTTAACTGCATAACATGTCCAAAACAAACCGTTAGATCATCTTAACTCGTGCCAAATATACTCTGATGTTACCTGAAACTAGACTGTTTTAATACCACTTGCTACTTTTAGCCATGAAACACTAGAATAGGAACGGTGAATGATCTGAAAGCATCCACAAACACTGCCAGAGGCCTTTCCTCCAGCAGGCCATATGCAGGAAGGAAAGATTCCTCCTCCTCTTTTTGAGAAGAAAAAAAAATATAAATCAAATTGCTGAGGTCTAGTTTCAGGTTCTTTTCTCCACTGCAGTGGGAGAAAAAATCCTAAGACTACAAGTAGTATGAAAAGCACAGGTTCTTCCTATTTTGCTGATTTTTTTGAATGGCAGAAAGAAAAAAAATGCAAAGAAAAATGATTGTAGGAAGAGTGGTTTTTCTCTGTTTCCTTTACAGGTAGCAGGTGGGACTGTCCTATTTCAGATTCACGATTTAGGATTTCAGAACAAATTTTGCAGGATTAGAGGTGGAGGTCTGGGTCATGTCTTGCTAGTTAAAAATATAAGGGCAGATGGACCATATGGTGCCATGAAGAAATGCCATGAAGTGGTAAGTTACAAAATTTATAAGGTTACCACTTCCTGAAGTAAAGTTACTGTCAAGGTAATGAGGCAGGCAACAGAGGAACTACCATCTCTCATACTGCAAATACAGCGCAGGATGAAGCCCTGAACACAATTTCAACCAGGTTTTTCTAATACATTGCTGCAATTGTAATTAAAAAGCTCACCAGGCAAAATTCCTGAAAGAGTTCACTGATTATCTTAAAAATGTTAATTTTTAATTAATACATTGCCGTTGGAATAAGTCTTCAAGCGTAACACAGCCCACTACCCACACTGTCACTCAGTCACAACTTCGCATGCTGCTACTACTTGCTTGTCTTCATGAAGCAGGAAAAATTCATTTTGCAGAGATGAGCAGAGCTGATTTATTTTCTAGCTCTCCAAAACACTAACCAATCCTAAAATGCCTTACAGACAGCACAAATAGACTTGGCCAATTATTTAAACCTAAGCGGCGGAGCCTAATGTGAGTTTGGGGAAAATACAAACAAGGCTGGAGTCTAGACAGCGTGTGTTAGTTGCTCTAGTTCTTGTGCTCCTCATTATTTCATCAACATCATTATTATCATGCATCTTACAACCTTGTATGGTTAACAATTGCCTTAAATAAACTGGCATCTGATTTTTACTCCCTTGAAGGAGGAAAAGGCTACTCAGGCCTGGAATTGTAGTGCTTGGTGTGCTTCCTGCAATGTGCCATGAGTTCTAGCTGTACAACTCTGTGTGGAATTGTCTTTTCTGAAATGTATTCCTGAGCAAGTACAGAAAGCCATGAAGTCCTGATTGCCTATCATAACTCGAAAAACCAAAATGAAGCTCGCAAGAAGTACAGCCTGCCTGGCCTTGCAATCGTTGACAACAAGAGGTGAAAGGATTCTGCAGCTCCATTGTCTCAACTGCAGGATCTAAGAAAACACTGGCAGGCTCATCAGAGAGGTTTATGAGCCTGCAATTCAAAGAGATTAAAAGGAAAAAAAAATCTACTGAGATTCTTTCAGACTACAGAACAACATTAAATAACTATTAGCAGCTTGGTTCAGTAAAGCTTTACTAGAGCTCTTGCTGGGTCATTCAGAAATTGTAAAAAGGGGAAAGGTATTTAAGTTTCACTTGAGGATACAATAAATATTTCTTGGGCTATTTAGGGATGAGTTTTAAGGGAGGGGGCGCAAGCAGTAAACGGAAATATAACCCTTTTAACAGTTTATGATAATAGTAAAAATAGTCATGACACTTAAAAGATTTTTCTGGCTCTTCATCCTATTCTTGCATCTTTTTCTTTAAACACAAGTCATTAAAAAAAAGTTCAAGATACACATTGCCAGAAGAAATTCAGTCTGTGGTATTCCCACAACTGTCTCTAAAAGATTAGACAAAATCATTTATCACAATACTCAAAATCTGAATATGAAGTTTTATTTTAGGTGGTTTACACCAAATTTTTAGGCTAAAATAGGCTATTTATTTTTTAAACACTTACTTAATTTTCTTGAATATTTTACAAAATTCAAAATAACCCTGCTTGCTTTTATTCAAAATTGAAAAGAAACTTTGTGTTAAGAATTTTCTTAAAAACCAAACAAACTAAACCCGCCGAGTTGTGGTAAGAGCTTGTGCTCCATCGTTAGCTGAGGGTCTGTAACTGTAAAATGCCTCATTAGAGACAGGCATACAGCTCCGTCATTCCACAGGCACACTCAAAGCTTCATTTTAGTTTTAAAATATTTGTAAAGAATAAGCTGTCTTAACAAGGTACTCAAGTATGCTGCATTCTACTTTTTTTTTCCTCTAATATGGTAATCAAGGTGTTCAACTGATATTTCTGCTCGCTACCAACAGCATTTTACAGGCTGAAACATAGGAAATTCCAATTAGCTTAGCCAGTACCGTGTCCAGCTTGGGGCTGCCTGTCCTGGAGCGAGCTATCAGCACGGGCAGGGCTGGGGCACCTGCCAGAGAGGGAGCTGCTGCGGGACCTGCGCGTTGTTCACAGCTACAGAGCAGCAGGGAGCGCAGAAGACTTCTCCAAGGCACAAAGCGGACGGCTGAGCAGCAAAAGGCACGAGCTGCCAAAAGAGAAATCCTGACTGCATGTATCAAGAAAGCATTTTTAACCTGAAGAATTGAACCAGACGGCCCAGAGCATCTGTGCAATCTGAATCTGTGGAGATATTTAAGATTTGACTGGACGGTCTGAATAAATCATCTATCGGAGATGAGATTTCCAACCTAACAGGATTTTCTGATTCTATGAAAAATTGTTTATTATTTTACGTGCAACAAAATCACACTTTTAGGCCCCACATAACTTGTGATAACATAACTTATAATTCAAATCAAATCAGAGCTAAACTTGCTGAAAAACATTTGTTAATTATTATCAGACTGCTTATTTAGCTGCATATTCATTTTTTTTCTAAACTGAATGAAAATGGAAAATCCTTAACCTGAAGATCATTTGAAGAAAAATATCCCTTTACAGCAGGTAAACTGATACAGCTTTTCTCCTCTCTCCTAGATTTTCCCTGAGACTGGAAGCAAAAGACTGAAAGACTATTCTTACGTCATGACTAATATGGCAAAACAAAGAGTTAGAAAAAATATCCACAAAACATTCCCCAAAAAAGGCAATTCTTGTAAAGTTTCCAGGAAGGTTTGGATAAGCACCTGAGCCAAACCTCGAAACAGTTTGAGGTTGGTCTATTGCTCTTTAGTGCTGTGTCCTGAAGGCACAACAAGTAAGTAGCAGAGCCTCAGAGAAGATTATTTAAGACGAGAGTATATTATTCACAGTGATTCAGGAAGAGAAAAATAGAAAAGAAAAAAGCCAAGGAGCCCTTTTTTGGACACTAATTTCTTTGCTGAAGAACTAAACATTACTTAATACAATGAGATACACAAATAAGCAATCTGTTCAATGGAAAAAAGACGACAGTACAAAGCGCGTCTTCCTGACTGGCTGCCACACACGTGTGCACGCTGGCATCATTCGGATTCTTGCTTCCTAGGCTTTAAAAATCTTGCTCTATTTTCTGCACTGTTTCCCTTAGCCACAGTCTTGGTTCCTTTGTTTCTGTGAGCATTTACAGCAGTGTCGATGCATTTGTCTGGAATCATGATGTCAGAAGCAACTTGACAGCAGTCAGGCAAGTAGAGTTCACTTTATTTCACCATCATTCGTTTGCTGCAAAGGATCCAGCAACACTGCACATAGAGGTTTTGCTTGGTTTAAAACACTGAGTCCTCTGTGAACAAGAACTTCTATATGAACATATATCGCATCTTCCAAATATGCAGTGCAGTGTCAAAAGAGCATTCAAACGCACTGTTTTCCCATCTAGAGATGGCTCTTTAGGAAAAAATATTTGGATGCAAAAGAATCTCTCTAAAATCTCATAGCATAAAATTCTCCTGAAACTAGTTTATAGTAAGATTCTTTAATAGCATGGGAAAACAAAGTAGGTTACTAATCCTTGATGTAGCTTTCTGGATCTCACTGGATAAACTTGACCTGAGGAAATTAACACTTCATCTTCAGTATTTAAGTTTTAGGTAAATGTCACTACATCTGTGAAGGACTTGAATGAAATATGCAACGAAATATTTCATTTTTCCTGCTGGCATGTGGTTTGTGAAAATGGATGCCAACACAATGAGAGGGCAGCAGAAATCCCTGTTCTGCCATTAAATCTTTAATAAGCTTGAAATGATAATTCATCGTGATCGTCATCATAATTATCATATTATGATCTGTTTACATTAGAGAAAGGAATTTAGCACCAAATCCTTTCCTTTTTTTCCCCTAATTTTAAAAAATATTTGTTCAGTAATTCTCTTTCCCCCACCTTCTTTTCCAAACGCGGCACAAAGCCTGAATTACAAGATTGTTTAGCTGGAGAATTCAGAGCGGGTATATACAGTTCTATACCCTCCTTTTCATCCCGCAGCGCTGCGTATCTGCTAGAATGACTAAACCTTTGTCTCTCGAAGCCCTGGTATCCGCAGCGGCAGAGGAGTTAAAAACCAGCACAAGAGAGGAAGGGCTGATGGTGTGCCAGTGTACAATGGCAGCACATTCAATAACAAGCTGCCGAGACAGTGGGCTTTTATCAGACACATTCAAAAGTGGTGGTGGCTCCACGTCAATGCTGGACCCGAGTGTGTTACTGCAGAGTGCGACGGAGTGTTTTCCCCACAGGCGATACACTATTATTGACTCCCCCCATTAACATGTAGGGTGGATATACATTTATTGAAGGTTCTAATGGAAGGCTGAGGGACTCCTATCCTGAGGCCAGAGCAGAAAGACAGCCTATCACTTCATGTAATGGTAGTCCATGTGTGACAGACCTGACCTACATTTCCCCTCTTTCTTTCTCACAACAGCCTGTCACTGTTTTAAGAAGCTATTTTCTGAGAGGTATAAAAAGAAAGGCAGGCTAGAGCTGCCTAGTTAATGTGTTATATTGGAATATTATTTATAAACCTGCTTTAAAAAGGCGACTTTAGATTACAGATGAATTATGAAAGCTACCCTGACACACAGACACAGAAAGAATCTGCCTTAGTAATTCTCAAGTACTTAGAAACCCTTACATACTGAACATGAGATACAAACTACCAAATATCATTATCCAAAACACTGCAACAAAATGCAGCATAGACTTAAATTTATGAAAATAAGAGCACTTAATGAAGCTGCTTTAATATAGCAAAAAGGGCTAAGCTCTATAATTAGTCTTTCACATTCATTAAAATTATTAGAAATACCATCACCTAATGTTTTGTAGGAAGTAATTCCATGTTTTCACTAAGTAATATATGTGCAGCAAAAGCTCTAAATAATGTATCCACATTGGAAAGTAGGACATGAGCGAGAGAAACATTTGGTTCAGCAATAAACAGCAGTTTAAAATACCATCTAACTAGCGCGCGCAGACCCCGCTTTAAAGAGCCGCTGCAGCCTCCCTGGCAGGAACCTACCGCGCTGCTGCAGGTCATACTCTTTTTTTGTCTCTTCGTTGCCTAGAATTTTCCACGCTTGATCAATTTCGATGAACCTCTGCACGCGCTCCTCCACTTCTCCCGCTGACACATCTGCGCTCTGCTTGTCTGGGTGATACTGCCAATCACAAAAAGATTTTAGAAAGTTGAGGGGAGCGGAAGGGAGCAGGGTGGAAGCAGAGTAATCAATAATGCATTTGATATTCAGTTAAAAGGATGGAGAAAAGGAGAACGTCTGAACCAAGGTGCCAAAGAAAGGAAGGCGACGACGCTGGGCACAGGAGATTACTGCCAATTTAATTAGACCACTGAAAGAGCAACAAAGCCACCAGTGGCACAAATGTCACCATGTGCACTGACGGCATTTTCTGGATAATTTGCTGATGGAATCATTGGTCTTATGGACAATTTACCTAGAGAGAATGACTAACACAAACAGAAATAGGTACATGCAGAGAACTACGACATGGGAACAAGAGGAGCCGCTGTAGGTGCGAGCAGCTCTCTTTAAAAGAGAACATGTAGCTGGTTTAAACAAGGCCACTGATGCTCAGTGGGGTCCCTTACAGATAAACTCAATGCTGGATTATGTGCTCCTGTTTTATTGATTTAAATACCAAAAGGAATATACATGATCAAATATAGTTCATAATAAATGTAAATCTATTTTTGAAAATATGCCTCAACATCTTTAATCGCTTCCAGTTCAGTGAATCAATAGCCCTTCCAAATATTTAAAGTCATGGATCACTGGCTACAGAATTGTGTCATTTTAGTTAAGAAATGGTTATTCAAGGACATTGCTACAAAAACACACATGTTACATAGGCAAAAGTAATTAAAATGAAAACACATTTTCTTAATCAATTCTAGTACTGATCCTGAACATACTATTCTGACTTTTGGGTCTAATGTCTATTGAAAAGTAACCTTAAAAGTTCCATCTTCCTATGAGTTTAATTCATCTCCATGCTTTTTTGTTTGTTTGAATTTTAAATGTCCAGCACAAAGGTTGAAGCAACAGGAAACAATATTTAAGATGAGACAGCCGTGACAGCCTAAGATCCACTGTTCTGCATCATAAACCAAGATTTCCAATTCTAAAAGCCAATTCTGGAGATTCAATTCTTGCCCTTTCAAACTAGCACCACTTTGGACCCTACCAAGGATTTTAAGTCTTAGAATGCCTGTTCCACAAGCGCTTGAGCAAATATCTCATCATCTGAAACCCTTTATTTTAGTTTGTAATTAGTTTTAGAAATTAAACAGAATTTGAAAGTGCCATTTCTAATGGAGTCTCTTTGCTCACTGACACATGCAACTATCATTGGCACTGATGGGTATTATCTGGATAAAGCCCCCAAACAACAAGCGAATAGACCCTACAAGCAGAAAATTAATCTTTGACCTCAAATTTTTTCACATCCATTTTTCCCATGTAAAACTAATGTATCTGCAAGCTCATTTTTGCTCTATCATAGAACAAGCCCTCTGCATTCAAGACTGAGGGCTGGCATTTAACTTGCTGAAAATATGGCTGAAGTGTAACTGTGAGCTGAGGCTTGTCTTGTAGATATCCCTTTTTGATCTCCTCAAAGAAGAATGACAAAATTCTCAGACATAAACAAGTCAACAGACTTTGGTCACAGCCTTTAATCATTGTATTCCATCCAGCTAACAAAGAAATGAGTAATTATACCTTTATTTGGGAGACACTAAATTCACACCATGTTCTGACAGCATGCACCAAGTGAAACTACTACTTAAGCTATTTGGTTTTAGGCTGTTTTTATAAAAGCATGACTTTTCCAATTGCCTTCCATTTTAACAGAATTTTAAAACATTGCAGCCTGATTGTGGACCTTAATTGTGAAAGGTCATTCATTTAATCACACTTAATAAGTACACCAGTCAGAAACAGTTGGATTGTATTAAAGACTTAACATGGTTTGCTTTTAGCCACAGTACTTTTAAGTACATTTGATAAATTCATCCACAAAGCACCTCAAAGCAACAATATAAAAAAAATACTTAAAAATATCTAAAATATTTTTTCAATAATAAAAACTTTGATCCATTCCAAGTTTTTTAGGAACCTATATTTTTTATCACTACACGACTATCTTATAGAGGAATCTACTACTGAAGAAGAGAAAAAAGCTACTTTGGTCGCTGCTCTATGAAAACATTCTCTCTTTTTCTCTTGGGCTTCTCTCCTCTTTCTCCTCCAAGACCACAAATGAGGTGTCTGGGTATCTCTTTTTCAATTGTTTTAGACCTTGTTTCAGTCAGCACAGATGTCAACTGTAGTCAGCTCCTTGCCAAGGTTTCAACTGACGTGCTAATATCTGAAGTTTATACTCTGTCTGTATCCATTTCAGATACTGCCAACCACATTCCTTCTCTTGCTATCCTTACCCATCCTTGGTTTTCATACCCATCCTTCCACCTCTCTGGCATGTTCTTCTGAGAAACCAGCCAGGGATTTCTGATTTGGTTTGAAGGAGGTAAATGTGAAAGAAGTTTCTGATCTCTTCCTCTTTTCCTGTCAGCCTTATTTCTGAATTAGGTTAATCTCAGCTGCAAATGTGTACAAGCTCCCTAATGAAAACTGACAAGTCTTTTCTCTGTTCAACCCATCTCCCTGTACCCTAAATTATTAGCTTCTGTCTCCTCCTGTGCATCCAGTTATAAATCGTTACTCAAACTGTTAGAGCCACCCAACGACTCCTGCAATCTCATTTCTCAATAATTGTGTAAATTATCTTCTAAAGTGCCATTCATACCTGTCACCTGGGCACTATTTTCAGCTGTATTATTGCACTTAGGCTATATTTAAATCTTCCTGGCTCTTTATGCATAATGTTTTTAAGCTGCAGTAATTCCTTCTATAAAACTAAGCTTTTTGACTGAGCTCTTGCATATCATGTCTTGACAAATGCAATCTTTCCACTCATATTCATTCAGGAAACTACAAAAAAAAAAGAATTCTTAGCATGCTGCTTTGGCTGTGTCTCATTCGTCTACTTACTATTCTCTCCTTTCTCAACTGATCCATGTTAAATATTTCTATCTCCCTTTACTAAGTTTTAAAGGAAGCCGCCCTGTGTTTTATCGTGCTGTCCATGACATGGTCACTCTCTTGCAAAGGCTGGAGTAAAGCCTGGAGAAACTTGTCTGTGCAGCAAAACTGTACTATTGTTCTCACTCTTTCAGGTCTTTGTGGCTGTTGCCTTTTGTTTATGTCTAGATCTTAAGTTTTTTGTGGCAAGAATATTCATCCTGTGACATTTCTATGAGTGTAAGCAGAACAGAAGGTGGAGTGTGACATGTTGATTAGTCAGTTCCTGTATGTTTTTTGTCTTAGAGATACGCAATCGGT
>JAUBNY010000948.1:942900-955474 GCA_032275445.1 Crypturellus soui
AGCCGTGGATGTTGTCTGCCTTGACTTCAGCAAGGCTTTTGACACCATCTCCCATAACATCCTCACAGGGAAGCTCCGAAGTGTGGGCTGGACGAGTGGACAGTGCAGTGGATTGAGGACTGGCTGGATGGCAGAGCCCAGAGGGGGTGATAAATGGGGCCGAGTCTGGTTGGAGGCTGTGGCCAGTGGTGTCCCCAGGGGTCAGTGCTGGGACCGGTGCTCTTCAACTTGTCCATCAGTGACTTGGACGAGGGCACAGAGTGCCCCCTCAGCAAGTTTGCAGGTGACACCAAACTGGGAGGAGTGGCCGACACTCTGCAGGGCTGCGCTGCCATTCACAGAGACCTGGACAGGCTGGAGATTGGGCCGAGAGGAACCTCATGAGGTTCAACAGGGACAAGTGCAGGGTCCTGCACCTGTGGAGGAATGACCCCAGGCACCAGCACAGACTAGGGGTTGACCTGCTGGAAGGCAGCTCTGTGGAGAGGGATTTGGGAGTCCTGGTTGACACCAGGTTACCCACGAGGCAGCAATGGGCCCTCGTGGCCAAGAAGGCCAATGGGCTCCTGGCTGCATGAGGAGGAGCGTTGCCTGCAGGGCAGGGAGGGGATCCTGCCCCTCTGCTCAGCTCTGGTGAGGCCGCACCTGGAGTATTCAGCTCTGGGTTCCCAAGGAGATTGAGCTTCTAGAGAGAGTACAGCAGAGAGCTATGAAGATGATTAAGGGACTGGAGCATTTGTCATATGAGGAAAGACTAAGCGAGCTGGGCCTGTTTAGCCTGGAGAAGAGAAGGCTGAGAGGAGATCTGATCAACACGTTCAAGCACCTGAGGGGTGACTGTAGGGAGGATGAGGCCAGGCTCTTCTCTGTGGTGGCTGGTGACAGGACAAGGGGTAACAGGTCTAAGTTGAAGCATAGCAAGTTCCACTTCCATGTGAGGTGGAACTTCTTTCCTGCGAGGGTGACAGAGCACTGAAACAGGCTGCCCAGACAGGTTGTGGAGTCTCCTCTGGAGATCCAACCCACCTGGATGCCACCCTGTGCCATGTGCTGTAGGTGTCCCCGGAGTTGGACTAGATGATCTCTAGGGGTCCCTTCCAACTTTAACCATTCTGTAATCTGGATGAACAAATCAAGCAGGACGGAGGTGACACTTTAAGGTACCTATCCTCCTAACACTCACACAAGTTGCTTAACTTTGTGAAATAAATGCAAGGGAGTTGATTGATTTTACTAGAGGTTTTTAGCTTGCTAATTTAAATTTGATTAAAATTAATTTAATGTATACAGTTCTTATTGGTGCTAATGAATTTATTCCTCCAAAGAAATTAATGCCTACCCAGTGAGACTCAGCTAAATACAAGAGATTATTGGTGGAGAGGTAAGCATACAGACATTGACTTCACGCTAAATTTGGAATCTCTCACTTAACTGTGGAATAAATAACTGAACAACTCTCTGTAATTAAACTTTTACTTAGTAAATACTTTTTGACATAACAAATTGAAAGGAATGATACTTAGCAAAGAAGGTCGAGAACCCTATTTATTTCCACGTACTTAAAACATTACTGTGATTCATTTTGCCCTGTGTATAAAGATATTCAACTTAAAGAAAGCAAAAGAAAAAAATTAAAAAGCACCACATCCCATTTCCATATTGGTAAGCAGAATGCTTTAAATATCAATGTTTCTGCTCTTGTCTAATGTAAATTATGAAAAAGGCTATAATTTATTAAAATATTAAGTTAGCTGGTATCTGTAAAACTTAAAACTACAAATTTTTAAGTGATTCTATGTAAAAAGAATATTTTTCCTATTCTTTCTGACTGAAGTAGATCCACTTTAAATGATTCTAGAGATGAAATATGGAGTACTCTCCACTCATTCGCCATGGCTTTGCCTGCCCTACTTTTCACAATTTCAGGCAGAGCTGTCAAACATTTGGAAAACATTCTACAGAAGATGAAAAGTAGCATTAAAAGAAAATGAACCACACAACTGCATTACATCTTAGCCTCCCTCTCCCAAGACAATAATTTCAGAGAAGTTTCAGACTTTTCAATTTTTATTATTAGTTTTCAGATTTTCCCCCCCCTAAGAGAAATTATTATTAAGGCTCTAAAATTCAAAAGTAGAAACAGAGCTAAAAAAAAAAAATTAGACTATTCTGGATTTCATACCATGAGCCAAAGGGACTACCAAATTAATGACAGTTATAGAATAGTAAATTTCTAAACTAAATCATCAAAATTAAAGGAGATTTTAAACACAGAATTTATATATTCTTTCACCAGGGAATCACTTTTACAAATCAAATCAAATCTGATTAAATGTTGATGCAAATCTTGGGGGTTTTTTAGGGTTTTTTTTTTTCTTCAGGTCCTGAGGGCCCTATGCCCTAAGACTTCAAGTTTTACTTGTCATACTTACCTGCATTCAAATACTCCTGCACTTTTGCACCGTCTACCTTTAATGACCAAGTGATAAATAAGAGTCAACTCTGTATCTCTTTGTATCTTTGCATCCCTTTCCCATTTCCCTATATTAGACATACACTAATTGTTACAATGGATGTAGAGCCTGTTTAATATAATGCAGACAGAGGAAGACTTCTGTAAATGTAAGAATTATCCGTTTACTTTTTCTATTATGATTAAAAGGGCAGAACTAAGATAAAAGTAGACAGGAGACCATAATGCTGTTTTTCTACACTACAATACCCCAAGGAATTTGTAGAACAATCTGAATTTAGACTAAAAACAAAGAGTGATGAAAGATACTATGTAATAGTCAAGAAGGAGGGACTCAAATCAAACATTACAGAAGAAGCAACGCTTCATCACTTGATGAAGATACCATTTTTGATGAATGAATTGGATCAACAGTGCAGACAGAAGAGGTAGAAGTTAGAAAACGTACATTTAAAGGGTTTTTTGGGTTACCATCATGAAAATGGAAATCATCGTGGATAAGGATGTAAGGATGTGATACTACGACAAAACAGCAGTGAGCATCAGTGACATCAATTTCTGCTGATAGAGGAGTTGGATGAGTGACAGCCAGGGGACAAGAGAAGAATCAGATAACAGACTATTCAGAAGAAGAAAAGAATGCAAGGGAAGGAAAGGATGGAAGTGGTCAGCATGAGAGAGAAACCCAAGCCATGATCTTCCCCTAATAAGATCAAATCTATGGCTAGAAATTCAATATAATGAAATTGTGTCTAGTGATTGAATTGCACAAGTTAATAACAAGTACTTTTAAAATCTCATTATCAATATTTAAGGGTTCTATCATATATATTCCTTTATCAAATCCTCAATATAGTGGCAACATATTCCAATTTCAGAGTTAGAATTATCTCTCAAGAACATATACGACATTTTGATTAACAAGTCACACCTACTATTTTATTCTACATAGTAATAATAATAAATTATTTTTATGACAAGATGGGCGTAACTGGGAAAATGTCAGAGAGCCTGACACAAAGTCTTGGTATGTACAAAGTTTAGAGACAAGCTAATATGCTGTGCTAAATGACAAAGTCCACATTACTAGTATATGCCCTGAAATATAATAAAGTCCAGGTCTTTTAACAAGACAATAAGCCAAAATTCAGGTGATAACATGAACAATATCAAAACTGCAAATTATATTTTCAAATATTTTCTAAATGAATCTTTTATGCAGTCTTTATACTTTTTCAATTATGCTTGTTATTATATACAGGTTAAGCTAACGAGGTCAGGACACAAAAAACTGTCAGATGTTCTCATCCGACAGAAGTATTCATAGATCCATGTAAATCTGTCTGTAGACTACAGAGCTCATCATAACACTTCACATCATATTAAAAGAACACTGAAAGACCGTCAACATTAAAGAAGCATAACATTAACCAGTTTTGTCCTATTTAATTTCCAACTATTGTCTGTGAATTCTTGTTATATTTCCCTGCCTTTTTACAAATCAGAGTAAATTTAATGCCAGGCTGGCTGTTCTTCGGAGGAAAGTCCTTCCCCCTTGCTTACAATGTTGTATGTACCAGTTTCCTTACCAGCCTTGCCAATAAATCTCACCCCTGACATAGAGTGTCTGTTCATATGCAGCTTTTGGCCTCTCTTCCATAAACACCAACAAAGGGACCAATTAATGAAAACTTTGTTGGTACCTTCTGCAAAGCAGACAGTCATCCACTGGGAATGTCAATACTCATTTCACATAGGCCAAATGGTTGCTCTGTGGTAGCAATTAAGACACCATCAGCTCTGGCTAGATTCAAACCAACAACAAAAATCTGCACAGATCTGACCAAATGACCACAAATTAATAAAAATAAAATTCTAAAGATGGTCAGAATATAATTATATTAATTTCTCTCACTGTCTATAAATCATACATTTTAAGAGAGAAACTCCTAAAGCAAGATTCCTTAATCTGGTCACATGACCACAATATTTAAATCACATCTGTAAACATTTTTTTAAAAAATCAAAAACTCATTTAAGGTCATTTCAAGAACCAAAACAACACAACAGGCTGATATTCTGAATATCTGTACTCAACTTCCATTTTCTTTCCCCACAGAAAGCTAGTGATTCACATAGCTCTCCAATGAAGTTCGGACAACTAAGATCAGTGCAGCATCCCCCCTTTCCAAAAATACATTTGAAAAATGAAAGTTTTGTTGCTTATAATACTTTGATCCAGAACTACCTATCTGAATGTCTCACATTACAGATTAGGAACCTAAGAGAACAGCATCTCAGCTAGTGGAAAAATCTTGACTCAGTGGCAAAGTTCTCACTGACTTCAAGTTTCTGACAGCAGGTATACTCCATGAAATCTAAGTCCTCAGGCAGTTTTAAGCAGGCTGGTCAAGGCCTCAGATTTCATGATATTATTACTAAACCAGGCATTTTCTCTCCATCAGTCTCAAGACTCAATAAATTTATGTTTAGAATTGGCCACGACATGATGCTTGTGTATTTGGCGTTCTACAGTTAAGCCTAAAACAATGAAGAAGAGTTGTATTCCCTCCCTACCCTCCCCCAAAATTTGCTAATATCTGATTCTACACTATGCCATTATAAGGCTTTTGACAATATTTTTTAATTATTCAGTATTTACTGAAAGTTCTAGACCAGTGAATAGAGCACAAAAGTACAAAGCTGAATAGTTTTGCTGCTGGAAGCTGCACAAAAGAGAAACTCTATAATGAAATTACAACATGCCACAACTATGTAATTATACTTAAGGGTAAAAACACACTGAATTCAAATGATCATTTATTCTGCTTATGGGCATAGTACAGAACCTATACAGACTAGCTACTGCTGCTTTAGGGTTTAAATCTGTTCTCTTTTTCCTAATTGAATCCATTGTTAATGGATTTCTATCAAAAAAGTGAGTCCTTCATACTTTGTAAATTTTATAATTGTTCAGTAAAATGGAATTTGAAATTTTGGATAACTAAGTATGAGAGGCACATACATTAGCCACCTGTGCTGGTCAAGTAAAAAGGTAATAAACATGCACTTCGTCCCCACCATGTGGCACTCCCTGGAAGGTCAGAGCAAGAAGCCATTTTCCAACTGTACCATGTGAAATCATTAAAACAGGTCAAGATAAAAGAACAAATAAATAAATAAAATGAACTAGCCTACAGTAACCCGTACATAAGACACTTTCATTCAAGAGAAAAATTCTAAAAAGGGGCTTATTTCAAGGGGAAAAAAAAAGGGAGAAATTTAAACTGATAGAGAAAATATATTAATTCTGAAAAAAAATATTTCCTTAAGAACATATTTCTTCTCCTACTATGGAAAAAAGGATAATTTCTGAATAAGCAATATGAATTAGCAATATATTTAGAATCTAATTATCAGCATCTGAATAAGTCTTGAAAAACTCAAAATACTTTTCAGTTGCAAGCTACTCCATTTTCAGTTGAAAAACTATTACAAATATATAAGAGAAGACCAGTTAAAGTTGAATCTCAAAGCCTTGTGGTGCTACCCGCTTTCCACTTGAAATTACTCTAGTCACCTTCCTATCACATAAACCATCAAAAATCTTACTAGACCTTATTATTACTCTGAAGCAAGATAAATAAAATTATAGAATTTAAAATACTTAATCTATTTTGACAATCACCTCTTACATAAAAAAAACAGAACGCAAATGAAAGCCTATGTGACTTCTGAGAGCAAGGCTCCTACAAAACACAGGATTGCTATTAATTTCTCTGTCAAGTGCTAAGTATCCCCAGCTTCACAAGGGCAGTGTTCAGCAGTGAAGACTTCCCTCACCACGATTAACCAGAAATAAACATATATTTTTTTATTTCAAGCTTTTTTACAGCCTTCATTTTGCACATAAAGATCTTGCATGCAGTCATCCTGAAGCACCATTACACTCTCTGCTGTGGCCTATGTGGTTCGTCAGGTACTAATTAGGTAGCATGTTCTGTCAACACTTTCATGCTCCTCTTCTATTAATTGATCATTCTGCCAAATTAATACAATGCAACACCAGTTCCAAATTCCTTTAGCTCCTTTACCTGTGAGAAGCAAGGATGTGGGGAGGGCAAGGGAAGACTTCCTAAAGGCCACAAGTTAACTCTACTACAATTCATTTTGAACCAGAACAACAGAAACTCTATGCTCCAAGGTTAATTATGCTCCTGTCAATACTTTCTTGAGCAAGTCTTTTTTTTTTTTTTTTTAACCTTATGCATATAAAACAAGCAGATTAAAAAAAAAGAAAAAGAAAAAAAAACAACAAACATAAGAGAAGATATTTCATCTAGCAGGCAATATTAACTTTGAAAATGTTAACAGTGTATGAAAAAGACTGCAAATTTAAACAAATTTAATCATTAATAATACATATCTCATCAGAATACTTGCAGGTATGTTATCACTGTTAGGTGGCTTGTATAAGAAAACAAGTCATGAATATTGTCCAAAAACAACAGTATTCTAATTACATCTACAAGAAAAGTCCAAACAACAGCTGCCTTTACAGTCACATACAGCCAGAACAACCCTAGATCAGTATTTGATAAACAACTTGAAAAATATTTTTTTCTCCACTTATTACACTGCAATAAATATTGCGGAAGACATAAAAAATCCACAAGGCAGTTGCCAAATACAACACACTACTGCCACCTAATGCTTACTAGAAGGTGACATTAAAAATATTTCATTGTTTCTTTGCACTACACTAGCATTATGAGACATGGAATTTTTAAAAAAAAAGTTTATTGTTATTTTTTAAATATTTGCTTCATTTTTCCTCCCCTATAAGCTTTCTAAAGCGGACTGATGTGATCATACCCTCTTTCACACATAAAGAATAAAACAAGTTCACTGATTTGCAAGATTCAAAGACTCAAAGTGTTAAATTCGCAAAAGTATCAGAAATGTTTTATATTTCCTTTGGACATCCACATTTATGCATGAGGACATTCACTGGATCAGGGTGACACCTGTTTACATTTTTGTAGACTAACCCCTCCTAACTAACACAATTCAATATTGAAAAGCTTCACATAGCAATCGGGGCAGGGGGAGGGAAGAAATAAACATAAAGCCACAAATTTCTAACTTAGCACAAGATACAATTACTTTGCCAGTGCTTTTCATTTCAATGCTTTTGCAACAAAGCACTCACTCCGAAACTACAAAATTGCTCACTTCCTTGGAAAGAATGATCCAGGTCTTAAACCTGCTGTCCTACCCCACAATCAATCCTTTCAACGAGTTCACTGAATTGCCTGAAGTTAGCAGTCAACATAGTAGTAACCTGCTTCTTCCACTTGTAAAGGGAGAAACAGCAAGTGAGAAATACCTTGTGACACACACACTCCTTTCACTTAGAAAGTGGATTTCAACTACTCAAAAGGATGTCTGTCCAAAAGTGTCTGGAAAAAAAAGCATGGAATGTTATTACTTCAACCTATTTCTCCTCTTTTCCTCACCCAAAACAAAAACATTTAGGCTTTTTTAAAGCTTTTCCTATCTTATCTGGTTGTCTACTTTGACATCAATTCACATCTCCAATGTCTAGCCCCAGGATCATTCCTATTCATAGGAAATGCTCTTTTTTTTTTCCTTCTTTATGATGTTTTTATAATATTGCTCATACTAGCAATAGTCAACTAGCTAATGGAAACTGCATCCATCCTTGTCCCTTTTTCCTCCCTCCAGTCTACCATAATCCAAAACTGTAAGACAGGTATCAAACTCACCTCCTTTTATGATGTCCAAGTAATTGTTTTTGTTTGTTTGTTTGTTGTTGTTGTTTTGTTTTATTCACATTATTCCTCTTTTACATACCTTCAGGGCACAGATAATCACAGTTGTACACAACTGATTCAGCACAACAGGTCTCCAGTTTCTTTTGTAACAAATAGGAACTATCACAATAGAAATATTTCATTTATCATTGTTGCTATTGCTGTTACTATAAGGAAATACTTGCTGCGACTTCAGGTATTTGGAGCACATCCAGATAAAAAATAAATAAAAAAAAAATCCCCCCAAAACCCACACATTTTAATTAATCATAGGATTAATCACTATAATATTATCATCACCCTATCAACAATTTGAAAGAAAAAAATCCATAGATATCCCAATTTGCCGGACACAAAATAGATAGAATAAAATATTAGCACTAAATCCGTGTATTTATAGCACTTCTATTAGACAAGAAAATGCAACAACAATGCAGATCACAACAGGCATTCCCTAGCACCAGCACAAGGTTGATGCTATATGATTCTTGAAAATTATTACTGCAAAAAAAAAGTAATTAAAAAACATACAGAATATATTACATGGTCCAGACTCCCTAATTTGCATCTAGTTTTTTAAAATACATATTACTTTATATTATATACATATGTATTTGTTTATATTATATTACTATATATAATTTTAAACATCCTCAACTCTCTGGCTAAATGAAAATTTCTTCAAATTATGTTTTACAATCAAATCACATTAGCTGTCAACACTAACTTCTAATCAGAGTATTGTAAGGTTCTATTATTCATTGACAAAACTGAATATCTGGACAAGTTGGCAAGTTGAGCATGAATCTGAATTGAGAATCATTTGAAAAATTTGAACACACATGTGCTTTTCTTTTTCTAAATTTAGTACTTGATACTAAAATCCCAATCTTCTACATACTTTTTACAGAAGAAAAAAAAGAAAACAAAACAAAACAAAAAAACAATTTAAGTGCAATAATAACAGGATTGCCATTGTCATCTGACCATACTTCAGGATCACTTTGACTGAAGTAAATTTTAACCTTTAAAGAAATAAGTACTTTCAATTCAATGAAAGTTTTATAGTCCTTTGATGGCAGAACTGGTCTCACATTAAAAAGTATTTCTAATTATGAATTACCTCTTTCTCTGCACTAAATTGTTAAAGTTTGAAGTTTACATCATATATGACTGAAATCTTTTTCTAATTTAATTACTTTTATCATAATGCTACTGGACTGGGTATTTCTCTGGTATTCCCACTCTCTCATTGGTCTTTATAATTGCTAGTGGCTCTCCATCTTGGAGATCTTAGAAAAACTTGATCCGTTTTGAGTCTTCTCTCTCACAAGTTGGAAGAACAAAAATTCAGAAGACTGGAGGTGCCCAATTGCTTGCAACTAAATTTAACCTAAAAATATCAAATAATTTCCCACTTCAAGAAAAGCTTAAAAGACAGAAGAAACAGTTATTAAAATCCACTTCAAAATTTTTCATCTAGTAAAACCATGCATATTTTCAAATAGAAGAAAATAATGAGAGTAACCACAGGGATTCCTCTTCCTCTTCTCATCTCTGGGATGAATATGTAAATCTCTACAGTATTCAGAACACTGGGGATCTCAAAATGACAGATTACACCAGTTGAATTATACTTTTTAAGGTAGACAAAAAGCTGAATACTAGCAGAATTTAACAATTAATTTGGGAAATATTTGGGTGTGAAACTCATCAGGAAACCACATACCTTTCATGAAGCAGCTTAACCAGAGAGAGAGAAACTAGAATAAACATACATATCCAAATAAAATCAAACTACAGATGTCCCTATCTTAGGCAGTGCCAATATATCTAAAACATCTTGAAAAGTCTCAACCCTTCCAGGCAGAGGCCATGGAAAATGCTATGAGTACTGCTGAGAGCACTAACACTCCTTTACTCAATAAAAATCACACCAGTCAATATCACAAATAAAAAAATAAAACAAATATTCAGTTATTACAAAGATTAATAGCCACAGGGACAAAAAAAGTATAAACATAATCCATACAATATCATATGTTTTGCATCTAGTTTGGGTTAGATTTACTGACACTTGGAGGAAACATGCATATCTGGATTATTTGCTTGAGGTAAATTAACATCTAATTTGAGATTTGTATTCTTTTCTTCATTTGCAGTGGCAAAACATACATACTTTGTAGATGACTCAAGGAAATCACATGAAAATAACTCCAATCTCTTAACTCAATTTTAATATTGATCTTTTGATTAGATTGTCAGTTGCCATTGACATTTAAGTACTCTATATAGCCTTAGTCTTTACAGAACGCATTCATTTAAGGAGGGAATAGTCATACATGTAGATGAAAGCCATCACCTAGGGTAGATGAGTAACTTTGTAGGAATAATCCAAGGTTTTCAGTACTTGAATTTCAATAACATCATTTGTAGAAGGCATAGGTACACTGAGAGAATCCTACCAAACCTGTACTGTGTGTTGTTTTTCTTTAGCAATAGGAAATTCATCGAGAGCCAACTACGACAAAAAGACAAGGCCCTTAGAAAGGAATGCTTGCTCAGTCTCCCCTTCAAAATATTTACTAGTTAATATTTAATCTTTCTCTTCAAATCCAGAAAAAAAAAGTCTTAGCCAAAATGTTGCTTTTATTTGTTTCCATAACACTTACATTACATATTTTAGACACAGTTCAGAATCACACAGATAATTTAAACCTAATCTTCTAGGCTTTACGGTTTACTACACAACACTAGGGAAACCTCTTTTTCCGATCAATGAATGATATTAATTGATGCTAAAAAGCATGCCATATAAAACTATGCATCTTCAAAAGTGAAGATATTCACTAAATAAGTCTTTATAGAGCTTAATAACTGCAAAATGTACATTATTTTAGTCTTAAATTTTAATGCTACTTTACTTCAGGACACCAAATATCTGTAAATAAGGAACACCTTTCACAAGAAGTCTTCTAAAGACATATTGTGGATTATATTCTTAATATATTTTGTTACTAACCATAATTCATATAATCAGTGCAGAGACTATCATGAGTGGCATAATTCAAGTCCTTTACAGAATGGAAATTGACATTGAAGGTTAATTACACATTGGTTAAGCCACATTGCTGTAGTCTGATGCCTATTCTATTCTTACATATGTACCTGGAAACTACAGAAAAAAAAATAAGTATTAGAAGCCAATGATCATACTAAATGAACTGCAGATAATAACACATTAGGTAAATAGATTCAATACAGAAATCTGCCTAAACTAATATCACTTTATCAACAGGCTAAGTAAGCAATACATTGTTCACTTCTTGGCATATTTTGTGATGCTATATATTTTATCATATTTTATGACACAGAAGTGAAAAATAACTCTTCTATAGACATGTTTACATTGTTCAATTGTTAAAATTTACTTAGCTCTTAAAAATCAAGTAAAAAGTTTTTACCCAAATAATCAAAACAAACAAACAAATCCATATATATCAAGATATAGTAGAAGCCCAATTCAAGTGAGTCAGTATTGCAGACTCTACAATCCAGTACTATGTCCCCTTTTCCTGCTGGGATACCTCACTGTACTCCTTCTCCCTTCCTCCCTGCAGCTACCACCACGAGCTCCCCTTCCTCCCCTCACTTCTGAAAATCGGGACACCTTTCTGAGCCTGTCCATGCCTAGGACATGTGCCCAGTGTAGCCCTCCCAGCTGGTTGCTGACCAACCAGAGCACTAATTGGTTACCACGGCACTTGGCTTGATGAGGCAGCTGCCTAATCGTGGCAGACATATGCTCTCATTGGTCAGTGCCCCTAATGAGAGCATGTAAGGCTCACGGACCAACTGCAGCCTGCGCCACATCTTCACACAACTCCAGCAGAGCAAGCAAGGGCTTTTGCTCAGACGTGGCAGTCTGCATCGCCGTATGGGGTGGCATAATGCACCTCCAGAACGTTTGGCTTTTTAACTACTATCATGACATACACAATAAATTTCTGCTACCATTCAGATTAGCAGAGGTTCCTATTATCGCAGCATGGTCATTGCCAGGGAAAAATCTCTTTTCTGCAGACCCACTACAACGATCTCTTCTGGTGTATATATAAAAAAAAGGTATCAAGTGAAAGAATTAAAGAAAAAAATCTCATAGTTGAACCATCAGCACAACCATGATCTGGCTAATCAAGCTCCTTGAACTAGTAACTTCTGGAATACTGAGGCTCCTTTAGAGGCTACATAAATTAATAATCAG
>JAUBNY010000948.1:978668-988912 GCA_032275445.1 Crypturellus soui
GTGGCGTGTGGTGTTGAGGTGGGTGTGGGTGATGTGGTTCTGGGCTAGGGTGGTGAGGGATGCTCTGCTGCCTTCATCTGAAGCGTAATAGGAATGTTCTCTGAGAAGGCTGGCTTCAGTTCACCAGTCTGGCCAAGGAAGGGTGTGCCGTAACAGAAACTTAGTACAAATATGTGGGGAATTGCTGAATACAGTTCTTACCTTTCTCACACATTGAGTTCAAAATGTGTTTGATGGTCTAAAAAAGGGCAATGTGTATTGTAGAAACATGAGGAGAATGTTTTCTTTATGTTAATATCAATGTAGAAATGGATATCTTAGTACTTAGAAAACAGTTTAAGATGTACTAGAAGTTGAACTGCTAAAACTCTTTACTCATTGAGGGAGATGGCAGTAAATGTTTGAAAGATTTCTGGCCTTCGAATATTATTAGAGAAGTAATACTGCAAGAATGTTTTAGCCCTTTATTGTTTGGACCCTATTTTTAGTAACTGAATTATTCTCAATTCTGAGGTATTTTAGAAGTCAAGGTTATTTGCGTCTTCTTTCTAGCTAGCCAGTGGGTTTGAACCTGTAAGTTTAGGCAGGAATACAGTGGTGTGATCATATCTTTTAATATGGTATGTTGTCTTGTTCTTTAGACTAATCCACTGGCAAAGCACTACTTCCTTCAGCAGCAAAAGGTAAATACAGTGTTCCCTCAGAAAGTTTCAGAGCAGACTTATTTATTTGTCTGCATAAACAATTGTATGGAGCCTTAGTGATGATTCAAGAGCCACAGAAAATATATAGTCAAGATTTTTTTTTTCCTCGTGTTAAACTTTATTTCATTTCTGTTAGGTAGCTGCATCGTAAATATGAGAAAATTTTCATGGTGTGTATTAACTTGATAATGTTATTGGTTTGAAAAGAATATTTTCGTTATGATATATTGACCAGATTGATTTATATGAGAGCTCTGGAATTTTGATAGACTGAGACACAAATAGAGAAGTTGTGAACAAATAGACAAAAGTAGTAATACATATATAGTTCATATTCAGGGTAGAAAAGTCACCAGAAAGAGTATTTTTTTTTTTTCAGAGCAATTCCTGTGATTTTTTTTTTAAAACAATTCACAAAGCTGTAATTAAAAATCAATATAAACATAAGATTAATTATGCAAATTAATTATGTAAATGAGACTTAGGTAATGAATAGATACCAGTAGATTCCAATGCTAGTATGCTGCTAAACAAAATAAACAAAGATGACTAACAATTCTGTAACAATTGTTATTTGTTCCCAGTGTCTCTAGACAAACTATGTTTAATACTATGTTTTTTCTAGGACAGCTAAGAGTAAAATGTAAGTCTTTATGTATCTTTAGGGGGTGAGGGCGGGAAACAGATTCTAATGCTTTATCCAGAGTCTAGTTGAATTTAAGGGGAGTGGTTTATGTATCTTCAGACTTCCTGCATTAGGTTCTTAGATTATAAACTAGAATGTTTTTGTATATTCTGTATGTTACGATAACAGGAGCAGTGGGCACATGGATCATGCTGAATGAGTTAGAACTTTTGTAATTCAACAAAGTACTATTTTCTAGGCTGGAAAATAGCTTTGCAGGTATGGTTTAGATAAATATAAACAAAGTGAAAGCAGTTGCATACAGACAAAGCAGCATGAGTTAAATTGAAAAGTATAGCTTTGTTTAAATTAATCAATATTTGAGCAATCTAACAGGCTCTCCACCCTATCCAGGAGTATTATTCCTGGGTAAACTTAACTTTTTATTTCTCCTAAGACCTGGGAATTGTTAAATATTTTGACCTATGTCTTTGACACAGAATTAACTTAGGATCTTGGTGTGTTTTTCAGAAATAACATTTTTTTTTTTTTAAAGAGATTAAAAAACAAAGTACTGTGCCACAACTAACCTCTTGATTGCATTAAAATTTTGTTCTATTATAGATTGTATTGCATATTATTTTTCTCAAAATTAACAAATTAACAATTTAAAAAAAGTATGGTTTTTGTAAGTTCTAGATTTCAGACTGATATCCTGATGAACCTAAATTATATGTTTTTTTGAAATGCGCTTAGAAGTATTTTTACACCTGTGTATTGTCTTCAGTTTGAATGGATGTTACTTCTATGACCTACTTTCATAGAAAAGGGTTCATAAAAAAGTTCAGAGCAAGGGAATGAAACACTTTGGCAGAGAAGATGAGATGTTTGTAATTTTAATCAAATTTAAAATGAAGACATATTTCAAGTATGTCAGACTAGTGTTAGTGAGTTTAAAATCTAATGACAACTGCTGTCATTATTAGTTAAATACAGCCATTGTGCCTGTGGCAATAAATGAGGACACTTCAGAACATGCAGAAACAAAGAACAAGAAATTTCAAGGGAGTGACTGTAAACTTAGTTCAACACAGGAATGTGACTTGAGCATAATTCGTTTACCCCAAGTACAGACGCATCCATACAAATTGAATGCAGCATTAGATCTTGTTACTACAAAAGTCTTTAGATTGTAGAAAACTCAAGGTCTTCATATGTATTTTTGCATATTCTGTAAATATATTATTATATATTGTTATAGACTGTATGTTATAATTATATATTACAAATATATAAAAATTTATTTTAAGTTTTGTATTTAGTGCATTAACATATAATCGCATTAATATGTGAAATATTTCAGATTGATTTCTACATTTTTGCATGGTACCTTTAAAATAGTTCACTCAATTTTCACAATATTTAAGAAGTATGAACTAAAATAATGTTATTTTTGATAGATTAAAATAATCAGATGCAGATAATAAATTTTAGGTGCACGTGATTATCGAAGTGGCTTTAGGCCACTGTAGGCATTTATTTCTGTAAAGGTGAGGAAAGAGAAAAGGTGAGGACGATGAATGGGTACTTACACAATTCAACAGTTTCATGAATGAGGAATATATTTGTGTACTATATACGATTTACAAGTGTTACTTTTTACCTTTTAAAAATGTCATCATTTTGTGAATGTAGTTATATAGTAAAGGTATAAAGCAATTAGGAATTACAAGGGTAAGAATGGAGAGATGAAGAAAGCTGTAGTATGAGTAGTACATTTTGATATGAGTTGTGTATTGAGAAATGTGTGTAATGTACAAAATGGGGCCTAGATGAGTGTTGTGATCCATACTTGGATAGGAAATGTGAAACTTCAAGTGCTGTATGACTTAATGGGTATTCTGTAAGAGACTTTTCATTTATAATGAATCTGTATGTTTTCTTGCCATTAAAAAGCCTTTTGCTGGAGGTTTCCTTTTGCATAAGAATTTGAACTGTAACTTGGTTATCTTGAGATGATTAAACATTCAAAGCCACTTAGCAGTAACTGTGTTACTGTCTTTTAGGGAGGGGTTAGATAATATGCTCGGCTTATTCAGTTTTTGCTATAATTGCAATTTGACAAATCGATCCTCACATTGTGTACTGAATTACTGGTGAGCTTGCTGAGCTTAAATAACTTCAAGAGCTAACACAGAAATTATGTCAGGGTACTATCATTTTAAAAAAATATTCTATTTAAAAAAAATTAAATGTACCAATGTATGTTGAGTGCACTCCTCCAAGGATGAAGCACATTCTGCAGATTCTTTGAACGTATACCAATTTCAAAAAGTATGTGGATGACAGTTAATCTGTGTTTTTACATATTCATACTGCTTAGCTGAGCTCTCAAGCTGTTTTCTAGTCATAGGTGAATAGGTGAATAATTAGACTTACTCACATTAGACTTACTGTCCCCGCTTCCTGTTTACAACATAATTATCTTTTGGTAATAAGAAATGAATTTGTAGTGAAATGCCAAGAAGATACAATTCAAGATGTGCTGATCATATGGATTTTCAGATAGATCTTTGTGAGACCTCAGTCTAATACCACTTGGTCCCTCCATCAACAGGTTCCAAGAAATAGCAGGCTATCTTTCATGTTGAATGGATAGAATGTCCTCCCTAGACAACCAAAACTAACTGTTCACAACAAATAGGTTTTATTAACAAAAAAAGATGCTATGCATCATTAAAATGTGTACCTAAATTATTATTTTTTGTGAAGATAAAACAAGTAACCTTCCTATATGGATAACTGATGGATGCTTGAGCATGTTTTTTTAGAGAAAAAAATATTTCAAGTTCTTCTCTGATCCTGTCTTAACTATTTGGATGTCCCTACTCTAAAATGATTAGAGCAAAACATTCCTATATAGATAATAAAGCAATTGTAGTGAACGTATTCCAAGTTTGTAATAATCAGAACTGTGAAACATGCATAATGTTAAAGCAATTCAGTGAAGCCTACCTACATTTCGCAAAGTAGCATTGTTACTTTTAGTTATGGGAAGTACGAACCGATGTATTTGGTACTTCTCTATTCTACTTGGTAATCTAGTTTTATATGTGCTAGGTAAAAGGCTGTTTGGATCCTGAGAGTCTTCTCAGTGTAGTTAATAATAGCAAAGCCTTCTGGTACTGAAGCCTGGTTTGTGGCAATGGGAATGTTTAAAGCTTCAGCAGCGAATGTCTAATAATTTCACATCATGTTCACGTGCCAGTTTTCACAGTAACCACGGAATACCTTTCTGGCATGTATAAGTGCATGTGTGTGCTGTTTCAAAAGTAAAGAGGAGAAATTTGATGAATTCTACTAGAAAAAGGATGGATTCTGAAGAGCAGAGCAGGAAAATTAGGCTACATCCCCATTAGCAGCTAGTGCAGTGCAGTAAAAACAGATCTACAGGACAGTCAGTGCAATGGACCTTATGTCTTAACTACACACCTTTTAAGAGGATTTGCTCTATGCTATCTAGTCTGTGCAATAGACTTAATGAAGTGCTTTAGGTATGCCTGTAGACCACATGGACTTCCTTTGCATGAAACTAGATGACCAATGTGCGTGATCAGGAGCTACTAAACAAGCAAAAATGCATTAAGTCAGACGCTCGCATAAAAATTTCATTCTTTGAACTAGAATAGTTTTGAACTAGAATAGTTCATTGTTTGAACTAGAATATCAATCTAGATGCATCTTTAGAGAGGAAGACAGAAGCTTTACAATATTGTAAAAACTCTAAAGTGGAAATAGCTAGGAACTAATGACCTCTATTAGATTAACAGATAAATTTGCTTTTTCAGTCCCTGTAAGTTAGTGCAACTATACTGAATTAAAGTTAGCTATTTTACATCCATTAAAGATATGATCCATTGGATTTGGAAAGCAATTTGAGGTTCCATAGGTTGACAGTTACTTGGAGTATTTTAACTGGGAAATTAAACCTCAGCTAAATGAACTGCTTTTCACATTAATTGCCAATATCATTGTCAATGGGAAGATGAAATATTTCCTGAAACTTTGCAGATTGTCATAAAAAGCCCAGCCATTTACATTGTTGTGGTTTTGAGGGAGGTGTGTGCATTAGAATAATGAATTGGTGCTTTATATTTCATAATAGAATAGCCTTATGGCAATAAAGCTTTGTGAATTGAACCTCTTTTTTGAAAGAATTGTCATTCATCTAACATGTAAGACAATTGTAATAACAGTATAAGACTTTAATTTTCATTGTCGTATATGCATGGACAAATTCTATTAGTGTTAATGGCAGTTAAAATAATATTTTTAATCAGGTTAATTATCTCATGTGATTTTAGGGGTGTTGGATTATTACTAGATAATTTTAGAGGGTTTCAGCCCCAGATTCTATATGTATTGAGTTCAGACTGTGTGGTTACTGGTGTAAAGAATTTATTGGCACAGTTTTTGGTCTTTAGTTTGATGGCTTCTGAATATATTTCCCCATGCAATGTACTGCAATTTTTTTTGAGATTTAGTTGCAAGTGTGTTTCATGCAGAGGCACTACGTCATTTAGAGGTCATTTTTTTAGGGTTAAAAAACCAATATTTTTAAGTGAAATAAAAATGTAATTTTTATGGTGTAATGTCAAAATGCAACTCAAATACTGCTCAAAAAGATTAAGTTTAATTTTCCTGAAGCAGAAGAAATAAGAAGCCTTTCATTTTTGTAGGCGAGAAGTGAAATGTTCCTCTCTGTTTATTGATAGAGGCATGCTAAGGTGAATTTTAATTATGACTAAATTGTGGTATTACTCTTTCATACCCTGAACATCTGTTCCCTTCAGGAATGATGATTTATGCAGGCTATCACTGCAGACAGCTTGCTACAGCTTATGTCACGGTTAGTAGGAAGCTGGTGGTAGCATTTCAGAAAATACCAGCATCTAAGTGGAGAAAAGCCACTGTGTATTATTAAGGTAATAGGGAAAGGGGAGAATGATGTGTCTGTTTTAATTTTGAAGCCAAATATTGATTTTAATTTTTTACTTTTTTCTTTCTGACCATCTGTCATTAATGAAGAAAGTAACTTGGGCAGTGAGTGGCCTGGTTCTTAGTAATGTCAAGCAAAGAAAATACTCATTTCCAATTGCATAAAGAAAATTATAGAGAAGACCTTAATTTTAGTGTTTAGGAACTGCAGAGTAGGATGGCTTGACATTGTTGCATCACAGAATCAAATGGAAAGGGTAACACTTGTTAATTAGTATCTCCAAAATACCTTCTTTGCTACTATTTTATTGTATTGTATAACTACAGATTATGTTTAAAAACAGCAAACCTGTGCTTAAATTACAGAGCCCTGGGTTTCAACAGAACTGGGGGTGAAAGTGTTTGGGTTGGATAAAGAGAATTTTACCTCAAGGCTCAGTTGTCCCCTGAGAGCTATCTTTTTAATCTGGTGGTTTTTGCCCAGTAGCCATCTTACCTCTGATAATGACAGTTTATTCTCCTAGTTTTGTCTGTGTTATCCAGCAGTACAGATTATCTGAGGATTTATTACCAAGGTACAGTACTTCTAAAATTGAGACATGCCTTCTATTTTATTTTATTTGATAATAAATTAGATTTTGATTGGGTTAGACATTTAAATTTTAAATAGCTAAAATATTTGTCTTAAAAGATATACTGATATAACAGCATATACTGGTATAACAGCATATTTCTAAAATTAAGATGTATGCAGTGATTTTTCTCCTACAATTTTTGACAGTAGACTTTTAAATGTCTACTTGGCAATTCAGTAGAGTTTAGAGTAATTACTATGCTCTCTTTATAAGTAGTTGCATAAATGTGTTAGTGTACGTATTTGTCCCAAGAAATATGGCATATATACATTATATCTTCTAATCTCTGTCATTATCCTATGAACTATGTGAAATAAGTTTCTAATAATGTTATCAGTTTTCATACCTGTACCTGCTTCTGATTTGCAGCACAATTTGAAGCAATTTTACTGGGTAAAATTTATTTTGAATGAAGCATTAGTTTGGTAGTCTACGTGGATTGTGAATTTCAGAAGGTTTCTTTTAAAGTTTGTAGGGCAATTATAGTCTTCATATTCAGTAATTTATCTATGTCAGACTTGGTTAAAGAAATATGGGCCATCTCTCTGCTTTTTAATATCAGCTGTGATAGTATTATTCTATATTATGTAGTTTGTAGCTAGTTTTATTGCTTTCTGCATTGATGCAGATATTAGGAGATTGAATGCAACCATGAATAACATTTATACAATGAACACTCTACAAACCTAACTGCTAGCTACCATATCAGTGAGGACAATCAAAATATATAATCAAGCTTACCTATTTAAGCAAGTATTCAAGTAACTTTTGACCATTACACAAAATAAGTGATTTGATCAAAATATGAAGCAAATCTTTTTTTTTTTTTTTCTTCCGATTATAATTAAGACAATCGTTATAAAGCTGTTATCCTTGAGGTTTAACAGAATAGATGGGCTACTTAAAAAGGATCCCCAGAAGAGATCCAGTGTACAGTTCTGAGTACAATTCAAGACTGTATATTCCAGTACAGTTTCCCAAAAAAGAAGTCTTGGCCTCTACCTTTTGTGTTTAGTCTTTACACTTCTTGTAGGTTTCTTGACAGCACAAGAGTTTTGTTCTGTAGTTTAGTGGAACTTGTAAAAAAAAGTTTACACAGGTCAAAATTAAACCAATTATTGTCAATATTAATCTTGAATATCAGGTTCACTGTTAAGCCACACAAATGCTTTTGTCAGCACAGGAGAAAGGTGGCATGGGAGTCAAAAGAAACAACTGAGTCTGGAAGTGAGAACTTAGAAATGTTTTAGCTTATACTTCTTGCTTATTAGAGAATATGTGCAGTTAAAGTTTAAATTTTATACACAAATCTTGTCCTCCCCTGAAGGAAGGATGTTTCAAGTCCACAAATTTCAAGTAGAGTGAAGGTCAAAGTCTCAGGTATTCAGTGCAATAGTAAGCACAAAATTGATATATATTAAAAATCCGGAGTGCTATTTGCTACTGTCCAGACACTTAAAGAGCAAATGTTTCTTGCTTGCAGTTGACATCAAAAAATGTTAGTACTGTGTCAGACTGAAATTTTCATCCCGCAATCCTGTCTTCAAGTGGATTTCTGAAGGAAGAGTGTTAAGAATAAAATAAACACATAGTGAGTGTGTGTGTATATATAGTGATAGTTTCCCAGCGTACTTGCCTCAGGTCACTTCAGAGCATATCAAAAACAGAGCGTACTCCTTGAATGCAGATGCTATTTATTATTTGGATGGGACGCATTCCTTCCTTTTGCAGCCTCATGCACCTAGCATGATTAAAAATGCCACATTTTGTTTTTGCCTGTGCAGATGGAAATAAAAAAATCTGAAACTCAAGAAACTTGAGTGCTTGATTTTTTTTATTTTGAAACAGTGATAATATTCTTACTTCACATCTGACAGATTTGTATTGCTGAGGAAAAATGTTGAAATGAACAATTACTGGCTCTGTTTCCATTCTCAAAAACCTGGACTTGCTGGATTGTACAGTCTTCAGTCCTCACGTCTTCATTTGATCACTGTGTAGGCTTGCAATGAATGAACTGCACACCTAACATATAGCAGTCAATAGACTGATGGAATGTGACAGATAAAGTTCATAATTTTAGAGATGTATGTAAAAATGCCTTAGTAATTCATGCTGAAAATGTGATTAAAAATGGAAATAATACATAGAAAATTTGAAAGAAAAGACAAGAGAATTACTGATTTTTCTTTTTTGTAAGACGGAGATCTGAGAATAGCTTTTGATATGGGGGAGACAATTACCAGTCCTCTTGATAATTACCAGTACTCTTGGTCTCTTAGACTTGAATGTGGTTCTCTTAAACCCATTCAAGATGAGTATGACCAGCTAAGCACCTGCCTAGACTGCTAAGAAATTTTGTTGTGATGGTTCAGAAACAATTCCTGGAAGATTTTGAATCAACTGTAAGCTATTGTAATACATATTTCCATGTTTTCCTGTCTTCCCTTCTACATAGCCAGAAAATATGTCCTGAGTTAGATTACAGCTTGGTCCAGCAATCTGGCAAAAGCAGGAGGAAATAGCTTGTAATTCTACGATCTTGAGTGATGCACAACATCTTCAGAAGAGTTCATGCTCATACATGTTAGAATGTTGTGCTTGAAGCTACTGTAATTGCCAGAGAAAGTGAAAGAAAAAAAAAAAACATGGAGATGCTTTATTGATCATGCATTTCCTTTGTCTTATTTCAAATTGTGTTTCTCTAGAGAAGTAGCATCTGCCCTGGGCTTGGTGTGGGATGTCTGGCTTCTGTGTTTCATCTTCTACTGACCACTTAAATTTGAACATGTTTTATTATACTTGTTTTTTTATAACAGGATGCGTTTAAATTTACCAGACTGATACAATTTTTCTTTCTTGATACTTCAGCTCTGTTTTCTATATGAGCAACTTGAAAAGGACAGCTTAGGATCTTCACCTGTCTGACCTATAATAGGCATGATGGGTGAATAATAACTTTAGTATTTTCCTTTTGACTTTTCTTTTGAACACTTCTACAAACAATGAATTTGTTTGGTCAGAGTATTGCCATTGCTGTCATCAAAAAAGTAACTTGTGTCTTATCAGTCTAAGACTTTATTCTAGAGAATGACAGGTAATTTCACTAGCATCATTTCAGTGACAATTTTTACTTCAGTCACACAACTTGTATAGTGATGTTTCATCTCTTTCATAAAATTTACATTCACTGAATAGTATTGCACAATATAAAAAGTGATTGTACATAACCTCAAGTATTGTGGTTGCTGTAAAATTGGACAGAAGTGAGCTGAATATGTG
>JAUBNY010000948.1:989012-1008576 GCA_032275445.1 Crypturellus soui
TGAATATGTGTGTGTGTGTATATATATAAAACAGTATGTGAAAAAATGTTAACAGGAAATCTGTATTTTAAAATCAATTTACTGACCTATATAGCGTCAGTCTGAAAATTTGATTCAGCATAAAATCTTTATAAGGAGTGTTCTTGGGGGGCGGGAAGCAGGGATGGGAGAATGGGGGGGGGGAAGTTGTGATGAATGCTCAGGAGAAAATCAGAACAGTGCAAGTATGGAGAATAAACATAATTTAGAATTGGATTTCAGGTGCAAGAAATAGCTCTTGATATCCTCTGTTTTGATGGTTTACAACAAACCAAAAGAAATTTATTACTAGGTTTGCTTTTTTCCTCCTCAAAAATGTTTCTAAAGTGGAATTTCTTTCTTTGTTGTCAGGATATCTGAAGGTCAGATGTTACTTTAAAAAAAAAAGTATATTTAATGGGGGTCAAAGATGAATTTTAATTTTTTTTTACATAGAATTTAGCATAGACTTTTTCAGAGCACTGATTTATAAAAGTATAGCAAGAATAATCAAGGCCCCATTTCTCTTCCACTGCAACCAGTATTACTGGCACTAGAAGGCTGTATACGCTATCTACTGCTTAGGAGTCTTTGGCTCAAGTCACTGGATAACTTCTAAGAAATTGCTAATCGTTATATATTTCTGCAATGCCCTATAGTCTATGAATACATATTCAGATAGTACTGTGTTCTGTGTAGTATTCTTCCCCTGTTAAGTCTCTGTGGCTAGGTTTCAAGGGCATATTCTGAATGATTGTTCAGACTAGTAAGTGAGTGTCTTGACATGTAGAAAGTAGAGGATTGGTTCTCTCTTATGTGGTAGTCCTAGAGGATCTTTATATATATCTGATGGGGCAAAGTAAACAAGATAGATTCAGATTGTTCTCAGTGGTGCTTAGTGACAGGACAAGAAGCAGTAGGCACTAATTGAAGTACAGGAAATTCCTCTGAAACATAAGAACTTTTTTTACTGTGAGGATGGTTTGAACACTGGAAAAGGGTTGCTTGGGTTAACACGACTTTTATTATGGAGTCTTGATCTGTTAAGGAGTCCTGATCTTCTTCCAACCTTAACTATTTCATGGTTCTATGATCAAACCAGGTGGACTGGAGTCCTTTCTCATTTAAAAAGGCATAACAATAATTAAATTTTATATACTATTCTGTATTTCAGTTGGATCTTGTATTTTGACTTTGAACTTCTCAATAGGAAATGGAAAAGCTGATTAGAAGTTTAATTTGACTAGAGTGATTCTCTTATATCCAAATTCAGAAACAATTGACACATAATGGTGTTCATCTATTGCTTTAGAATGATGAAAATAGGTTTTAGTTTGAATTGGTTGAAGTTAACCAGAGGAAATGGAGTAAGTATGTAAGTGTGTGTATATATATTAACCTGTGTAAGTATAGTGAGGGTTCTATTGTGCAAATGGAATATTGTGGGCCTTGTAGACACGTTATCTTTCTTGTTTTGCAGAGATACTGTAGTGTGATTACTTTCCTGCAGGCCATCATAAGTTGTCATTTCTGGTTGCTGTTGGCTTGTATTTGCTGTGGTCCCACATGCTACTGTTTGCCAAGGCAAAAGCTGTGTTGTGTCTGGAAATCTGTGTCACTCTTGCAATGTGAATGGAGTGAAAAGTAAAATTAAGGCTAGTATAACTCTTTTCTTTTTGCCTTGATCTAATTCTCTAAAAGATTTTTAATGATATTATACTTCTGAATAGTGAATAAAACTTTATGAAGTTCTTTGTAGAAGGCATTCGGATGCCTTAGTATTTAGGTAGTATCGTCATTAATTAGTAGGAGGATGTCATTTCAGTTCTGAGCTATTTTTACATAGCAAGTTATTTAAATACATTAATTTTGTATGCTGACCTGTTAAAAGCTATTCTAGTGTAACAAAAAAAAAGTGCAGGGTGGTTGAAGTGGAGAAAGGAAGAAAGAGGCATAAAGTGTATTGGAAAACTACCAAATGTCCCCTGCAAATGGACCCTATTCAGAATCAGTAAGCGTATGATGAGTGAAGTGGTTTTGAATATCGCCTTTAGATTCCATGCTGTTACAAGGCCAGCCCCGAACATGGCAACTCTTATTTCCACACACAGTACCTCTTCACTCTCAATTTAACCCAAAAATCTGATGAACCCATTACTCCATACTTGATTTCATGGAACAAGGGGTAGATATAGTTACAAATGATCAATCACAAGCCGTGAACCAAAGCAGCAAGGCATTAACAATTCACACCATTTCGGTCCACTTGCTCAAGCAGAAGATGTGCCAGCATATTTAATGCACAGCTACTTCGTTCAGTTCAAGAAAAGACATGACTCATGCTCTTTTTAGGAGGCTTCATAGGTTTTCATGCCTACTACCACTGACTGTTAGAATATGGACTTCTCAACAATTAATATAACCAGGTGTTCAGTAAAGGCCACAGAAATGGTGGAAGTTTTTAAACTGTATATTGTTCAGTTTAAAAATAAATGAGTGACCTGGGAATTAGTTACCACAATAAAGCCAAATCCTATTGTAGAAATTTGTATTATACAATCCACATCTTGTTCAGCAGTATTGTAACATTGTAGACCCCACAGGCATATGCCGTCAATTTAATGGGATCACTGAAAAAGCAAAGCAGCTGTGAAAGATTGCTTTAAGTACAGCAATCGTGTGCTTGTCATTCTGCTCAATGGTGGAAAAATCCAAATTTGGATAGGCATCAGTATTTAAGAAAATGACTGCTAAAGCATCTCTCATAAGTACCTTAGGGACAATATGATTTGACGTACAGCATGTAAACAAAAGTACACAGCAGCTGCTAGATTAGTATTTGTTTGAGTAAAAATGCACTCACATAATTTAAACAGCATATGAAACTGCACGTTCTCCATCATTTTGTCTTCTTCTGGAGACCAGCATTTTGGATAGTAATGTCGATTGCTCTGGGACACATAGTTACGTGGTGGTACCTAAATATAGGAAACAATTGAGCACGTGTAAGGTAGCGTGGTCTTGTGCCCTCTGTGATATATGTACAATATGCAGTGCATATTGAAAGTTCCTTCAGGAAAAGCTTTGTTCCTTGAGACAAATTAAGAAAAAATTCTTAATTTGTTACTGTACTGAGAATTTTTTTCCAATTGCAAGAAAAAATAACAAATATTTATTTATGCTTATTCTGATAGCTACCTGGGAAAAAAAGGGCTTGATATGTAGCTTATTTGCTATGAAAATGGTATTGAAAGGATCTTAGCATTATGCTAACATTTTTATTCCAATAATTTCCTAAACTTAAGTAGACAATTGCCAAACAGAATTTTGGGGAACAAGTGCTGATGCAGTACATGGAAATTCTGTGTAAATCAATTTTTTAAAGATTTTTTTTAAAGGATTTTCTTTCTATACTTAAACTATTTTTTTTCCTTGCTTTCTGACTGCCTTCCTTTCCACATCTTCCCTTGAAAAGAAGCTTCTTCCTTTATAATTTATTACTTTTTTTTGATTTAGGATTCTGTTTGTGGTCACTCCTCAGCTATTCCATGAATATCTCTCAGTAACATTGCTAATCTAATAATAAATTGTTCTAAAGAGTAGTACCTAGAATTTTCTTGGTGAACTCATGTACTTTGTTTCCAAGATTTGGCCTTGGCTGCTTTTTGCTAGGGTTGACACCTTTGTTACTGAATTTCATAATATTACTTAATAGTTTAGTTTTATAATGCAGGGTCAACTATAATGTTGAATTAACTATGTATCACTCACAGACAAATTTTGCATGTATACTTTTCTTACTTTCCTTGATGACCTGAAGTCTGCATAAAGTTACAGCATCAAAACAGTCTAAGAGGAGGCGGGAGCTACATGAACTCATTATTAATATCATTAGCTTTCAAAAGAAAAATGTGAGTTGCCAAAAAGGCTAGCAGTATAGAGGTAGTATATCAATATACTGATACCTGTGTCAATACATTAATTATATATTGTTATCAATATTTGATGTAGGCGACTGATGATATATCTAGATATCTAGGCATAGGATTGATGGGTTCACTGAAAATTACTGTTAGTACATATCTGTATCAGTTGCTAAAGAACAATGTAAACATTCCTAGTTGATCAGTAATTTTTGAGCAACAGTGATTTTTTAGACTGCTAAGGATATTTCCTGGAATCACAGAGGTGGGTATATTTTAGTAAAAGGATAATCTTATGAAATCAATATCTTGCTCTACTTGTGAGTCTGAAAACAAAAACTTTAAGTAATGAAGCAAATATGGATTGAATCTGTTAATGTTTATGGAAATGATTATTATGATGAAAATTATAAAAAATTGAGCTTGATACTCAGTGTGACTGGCCAAAAGGCCACTTGAGGGATATGTCTGAGAGATGATACTTAGGATCTTTTCACTTCTGAGCCACTCCACCAAGTCCCAGAACTGTCTTCTGTCCTTTAATATTTACTACCTTCATTAACGTGAGCTCTCAGCTGTGTTTAATTTTTATTCAAATTATTTGGGATAAAATAATGCTGTTAGTTTTTGAGGGTAACTCCCAGTCTGAATATTTTCTCACAGTTCTTTTTCAGTTACATTTACAGCCACTTTGCTTGGGACCACATCTTCATCCTCTTTCGTTCAGACTAAGCATGAGCACAACCACTGCCCAGCAGGTCACTGAATTTAAATTCTCATATTGCCCCCTTCACTCTCAGGTAAATTGCCTCTCGGTTGTGTTTCTGGCCAGACAACATTCATTGCCTTATTTCTTCTTCCTGATTTTATCTGTCTTCCATGTTAACAAGTAGCTGCATTATTAGAATAGTATGGAAAAGTATTAGTTTGCGGATTATCTTTAAATTATTTTTTGTCATATTTACTTGAATGGCCATATCCACGAAGTTTTAGTAGCAAGTATTTAATCCTGTGGAGCACGCAGTCTCTCTTGTGGTCTTTAAAGGTGTATTTTAAACAGTTACTATTTAGCATCATCAGTAGGAGTAGGTTGATATCAATATTAACCATATTTACTGAACCATGCTCAACCTTCTATGTGTGAAGTCTGACCCCACTATGTCAGTGGAATTTTTATCCTGGACTTTTAAGGACAAGACTTTAACCTATGTTCCAGTCTCTGGACCTGTATATATCTTTTTAAAAAGATATTTTTTAAGTTGCTTCTATTTCTTTGTTACTGATAGAAGTTTCTACCTACCATTTTGCACTCCTGTAACAAAGTTCATGTGAGATCTGTAGACAATGGTAAATTAATCCAGAAGAGTAATGTGATAGATTTTTTCCTTCAAGAGATTACTTAAGTATTGTGGTTAAGGTTAGTCATTTTAGGTAGCATATAAGCAAGTCTTACCATCTGGCTGAAAAGAGGCCGTACTGTCTTGTGAACCTAATAGTTGGTTTTAAGAGTGTAATGATTTTGTGGACCAGTTCAGAAAAGACATTTATGCTAAGTGTGAAGAATGGAAGTAGGAGGTACAGCGATATTTGCTGAAGAAGCAGGCATGCTATATTGAAGCTCTCAGGATTAGTCATATGGGAATGAATAGGGAATGAAAAAACTACTGATCAGATAAGAGTATATCCTGAAATAGTAGAAGTCATACAACTTGGATTCCAAAACAATTAAAAAGAAAAAATGTAAGGCTTTTCAGAAATCAGCACATCATTTTGCTTTACCTATGTGCTGAAATCACTCATAAAATAACAGACTTCAGCAAAGTGCAGTCTGTTGCATGTTTTGCTGTTTTCTGCAAAGTTGATTTTAACTCTACGATACGCTACTTCAGTATTTGCCTTAAAGTCCCCAGTTACAAAAGAGCCCACATATGAAAGTTTCTTAACTAAGGTCCTAGTTTGACTTGGTTAGTTTTCAGTGCTTAATGAACAGCTATTGAGGCTAAATATTTGTCACATCTGAAAGCAATGTTTGTCTCCTGTTCTCAATATAGTGTGTAAAAAGTGTAATTTATCTACTGATACTTTTCTCTGACAAAGCATGTAGTTTTTTGTTAGGATTCATGTACCTAGGAAAATCACCATTTATAACATCTATATAAAAAACACGACTACAGATTGATTAGATTTAAAATCATGCATTTTTCTAAGTGAGACGTAATTATTTCTGTTGTGTAATTCTAGTGCATTTTTGCTGTATATTTCTAGTAAAAACAGATTTGAGAAGTTTTTGCATTTTTCATATTAGAGTATCCTGTGAAAGTGTGAGATGTTACTTAATGCAATTTTGTTTTGTTGTATAAGAGATGATGCTGTATACATTACACAATACAGTAAAATTCAAAATATTTGTGAAGCACCTAAGTAATGCCTGAAGCCAAAATAATCATTCCTTGTTTATCCCATATATTGGCATTAGGTCCCAGAGAGGGAATACTCTCAACCTTTACAGTGATTTACAATCTGAAAATAAGAAGAAAAATATCTTCAGACCACTGCCATGAATCAGTTTTATATATCTTTTCATTTGACCTTTCCTCATTATTAAACAACTGCACTGAGCATTTTTATTTGTTAGAACTTTTTTTGAGCAGGGCCATAAAGAGGCTGTAATAATATTGTTTATAAGTGATGATTAAATTTTATGAATGCTACCATTTATAATATGTTAGGTGTATGTAAGCCCCTCAACAGGAAACTGTACAGAAACAACATGGATCTTTCAATTTTATCAGGACAATGCAAGTAGATTTCAGCAAGGTTGGTTCCAACTCATCTGTGATAAATGAGAAGATAAGGCAATCAGTGCACACCATGACACTCTGTGCAGCTAGTTAGGCACACTTCAGAACTATTCAGGTGTGCTCACGAAGCTTATGAGTCTTTCATGGGGGGTGTCTCAATATAAACACATCCTTCATGGTGGCCACTCGAAATGTAGGAGTTGCTTTTCCAAGACTTAACCCAGGTCAGATATAAATAATAGATATTAAGAGTTAGTGCTGAGGCTGAGTTAGAGGCTGCATATTTGTTGGGTCAAAAGAATGATTTTTTTTTCCTTTTTTTCTTTGCATAATTCTTCTGCTTGACAAATGCCTGCAGAATTACATCACACTTCTGCGTGGACCTCTTTGGGTCTCCTAAGGCTTCAGCCCCTCAGAAGCAAGGATGTACATCCAAGGAGTTCTATTGGCCCTGCACCAGCGATTAAAGTCTGCAAACTGTTGCAAACAGGTGAGTTGTCCCACTCTTTAGAAGTCTGCTTTTTTTTTCTCATTTTCAAATGTATTGGTTGTATATTGGCACTGTGTCATAAAGAAGGCTGACATATATTGCATTAACTGCAATAGCAGGTAGGAAAACAAAATGCTTCTATAATCAAAAGGCAACAAAAAAGGAGCTAATTGTACCTCTCTTGTGGTGGGGGATGTCATGTGTCTCTGCTACACACTGTGCCTAGCTGTGAGGTTTCTTAGGTGGAAATTCTTTAAAGAAATCATTTTAAATAGCTTGTTCAGCACATGCAGTTTTTAAGTCTCATAGTTCTTCACATGAAACTATTCAATGAAAGCATTTCTTTCAACAAGCAAAACATTTCTAAGCATAAGTGATATTGCATTATTAAAAAAAAAATATATTTTAGAAAACGCCTAAGCTTTTAATTACACGTGCACTTAGTAAATTCACCAGATATGCATTTTAGTTCAGGCAGGGCTGCGGGGAAAAGTAAAAATTGGATACTGAATATAGCTTTTCATATTTTGAGAGCAATAAGGTGACTTTATTTCTCTTTATATAGATGTTTTATTTTAAGAAATGGTTGAGTGCAGTAGCTTTTAGTTGATTTATGCATATAAGAATATATACGTTTTTAGAGATAAAATAATTAAGAAAAAAAGTAAACATGCACATTTTTCTGGGAAAGTATTATGGAGAGATTAAACAACCAGTGAAGAAACTCAGATTTTAAAATGATCCTGGGTCCCAGAGTTAAGAATGAATGAATCACATAGATCATGCTACCAGTCTATGTAGAAGGGGGAGGAGAGGTGTAAGCAAAGTGTCAGTCACACTGTTTATACAGCACCTCCTGCTGTCAGATCCATAAAGAAAAATGAGAATCGACTTTGGAAGAGACTATTCCTGTCTCGAGCTAATAGTGGTCAGCAACAAGAAATCAAAAAAAAAAAAGTGTGTGTGAGAGTGAAAAGGAGAGAAATAAACAAGCAGAATCCTCCTGTCAAAATGCTTCCGAGTCAATGTATTGATACTTTAAAAGTTGAGAACTAAATTTACATTTTTAGTTGGCAATTCTTCATTTTTAAGACAATGCTGTCTGCCACAAAAACTGCAGAAATAAAATGTTACTTTCTAGTGCCTTAACACGTAATAGCTAATCTTTCAGAAAATACATATAACATACATGCAAATAGTTAACAGGGTATAAAGGTAATCAGTAGAATGAAACAGACGCTGCAGCTTGTATACAGAAACTCTGTGAAGAATGTTTAAAGACATTTCTGTAAATTAACTTATATTAATCATTCCTGTGGTGATTAGCTAAGAGTTCAGTTCAGTTGGAAATGATAATTGAAGAAGAATATCATGTCAGTAGTTTTGAAATCATTTCTGAAAAAATTGTTCCTTTTATAAGGAAGGGATTGTGTGTAGATCTATACATGTAGTATAGATATCCATAGTTAGGAATATAGGTAAAAGCTATGAAAAAACCCCTTTTAATCTTTTCAAAAAAAGATTGAAAAATTTTAATAAACATTTAAAGGTAAGTGCTGAAATGCTGATTTCATACTACAAACGGTTTGATTTATGCAGTTAATGTGCTAAAAGCTTTTATTGAATAATATTGCTTGAAACTTGAGATAGAACATATAATTTGACTTCAAGTGTTTCTGTGTTAGTTAAAGTATTTTTCTACTGAAATTATTCCAGTAAAGAACACAAATGAAGGCAGGGTAGCCAAAACTATTAGTTTTAAAATATTTTGGGATGAATCTTATGAATATTTTGCTTATTTGACTGATATTTATAATTAATTAAATGACTTTGTATTATAAGGAGTATATTATGGTATGAAATAGAGGCAAGATTAGAATGCTTTTTAATAAAGAATTAGGGCAGTAAATCAAAATATCTGACACTGTGTTGTGCCAAGGCCTGACACATCATAACAATATGATGAGTGCATACAGCATTCACACTAATACAGCATCTAGCCAGTTACTAGGCAGCATTAACTAAATTTCGTTGATTGTGATTTATCTGAATTCTATTCTGAGATTTACATTGTTTGTATTTACTTTGTCTTTTCATTTAAATAGAAAGGGAATAGAGGTGAGAGAGAAAAAAAGGTGGGGGGTGGGCAGTTCTTTGATCCGGTATTAGTTTGCTAACATTATGTACTGTCCATTGAAGTCAAATGGCATATAGAGCTAATAATACACTAATCTGTATTACTTCTATTGTTATCCATCTGGGCGTCCGTTTCAAGCCTGTATAGAAGGCATGGGTCTGGTTCACAGGCAAAAGATAGCACAGTATAATTTTTATAATCACTCTGTTGCTTCTTGCCTCAGGACATGGAAACAGTGAGGAAGTATCAGCTCTGCTTTAGTCTTGGTATCTTTTTAAAAGAAAAAGAAACAGCTTAAATGGAGACTACTTGAAGTTTGGGAAATTATTTGTGCATTTTTTTTTTTTTTTTTTTAGTGCAGGAGAAGGGAAGACAATATATGTCTATAAACACTTTACAACAAAGGCCTATATTTTTCTTCTAAAGTCTCTTTTGCAATTATATATCTGTAATAATGTATGAGAAGCTTCACTAAAATCTTGATACAGCTTTTGACATTAAAATGCCATTGATGTTCAACACTATTCTGTGACTGGAAAATGCATAGTCTTCTAACAAAATAAAATACAAACAATGCTATTAGAATTTTTCTATAATTAGTATTTCAGACTAGCTTTGTATTTTGCATAACATGTGAATAAAACAGTCTTTTTGCGTCTATTAGAAATTCAGAGATCTGGAATTTGATCAAAAGATTAACTTTTGAAAATTATTTTTATTGTATATACATAAGTGAAGGCATAAATAATATTATTTGGAAAGCTACCATAGTGTGTATTTTTTAGTAAAAGCACAAAATTCATGTTCAAAATAGAGGTACTCTTAGCTGAAATTTAACATATAACAAAAGAAAATGCATTGTGTCTGATAGTATGAGATGGAGTGAACACTTTCAGTGATGGGGGATGTCCATCTTATTAACATTCTTCCTATGTAGTGGTGGTGTTGGTGGGGGTGTTGAAGTAGGAATGCCATTGTGCGGGGTTCCAGTGTTTGGGGACAAACACTGCTGTGGAGGGAACGTGTGAAAAGGCCATAGTACTGACAGTGAATGAGGAAGGCTGCGCTTTCTGTATGCTTCAAGCAGGGAAGCTGTCATTCACAGGCCTAGCACAGCTAAACAGAGGCCAAAAGAGAAGACTCAAATACCTTTTAAAATGATATTAATGATTTTTAAACATTTTCTTCATTTAGAATTATGTTTTATTCAAGCTATTGTTCTGTCCTTTAGTAAATGTTGCAAAACATGCATAACAAGCAGCAGCAGAAAAAAAAAATCTGTGTCATTACAGTAGTAGAGATTTATTATTGAAAATATATGGGTGTAAATATTTGAGAATCACAATTAGTTTAAGTATATTTAAATATTTTGAATCTGTTTTATTTCAATTAAAAGGTTCTACCACAATTTTAGTGTGTCATAGTAAGCAAACACAACTAGTCTTAGTGTTCTATCCTATGTGCTTTTATTTTTACTAGAGCTATGTGGCACGTGAGCATGAGGGGACTGAGCTGGAGGTAAGAAGTCACAGGGAGATAGTGCTGAATGTTCATTAGCTTGATCTAGCAGAACTTACAGTAATAATAATTAATGATTTGAATCACAGAAAATTATATTACATTAAAGTAATGGAGCTAATGTGCAAAATATGGACAAAAAAATAATCTGGAATAAAAGTGACTGATTCTAGTATTCACTGTTTCTGTGAATAAATATTAAAGGAATGCTGACCCAAATGTAGCATTTCAAAAACGTGTATCCAGCAGCTTTACCATTTTAATTCTAAGCTGAACCCATGAACACGATGATTCATTAGACTTTCCTCATTTTGCTATATACATACATAGAAATAATATTGAACTTTTAATAAGTGAAATACTGCAAATACCACAATAAAGTGAAAAGGACTGTTTTGTCTGTTTTCTTACTGTTCTTTTAAAACTACTGTCTCGAATCCTGGAGGTGGAATAGATGTTATGATACACAAAAGCTTTTCATGTTTCTTCATATGTCATGAACGGATTTCTGAATCTCATGGTAAAATTTTTTTACTAATTAATTTTTTTCTTCCCTTTTCTTCTTTTTGCCCATACAAAAAAATAAAAACTATTACATGTGATAACTCAGCTGCGGTTTTGGTTGAAAGCAAAGCATGTTTTTTTGACAAGTTTTACTTGAGCATTATGTTTTTGATAGCATTTTTATATTGAGATAAGTTCACAGAATTATCAGAAGTCATACTGGATGTTTTCAGAAAATGCTATCATAAGGTTGGCATGATGATTACTAAGTATTATTTGAAGAAAAAAACAGTATCAATATCTTGATGTTTGTTTACAGACATGTCAGTGTTTTTTGTGGCCTTTTTTTCAATAAGAATATTTTTAAAATAATTCCAGTATCAAAGTCCCAGTTCTGTTATGCAGTAAGTCTCTTAGACTCAAATGTTTTTTTCTCTTGATTGCAGCTTTTGCTTACCTAATTTTATGTGATGTTGACTTAAGCTGTTGAAGATGTGTTAAGGATTTTTACTTCATTCTTCATAGGTCATACAAAAATAGTTTTTGCCCATTTGACCTGCATAGAGTTTGTTCAAGAGGTCATCCTGTGTTAAAGTAAACTTAATATACAACAAGACTTTTGTACGAAAACTGTAGTATTTCAGCATAATTTCTTATTAAAACAATGTAAGAGCAATATTTCAGTAATTTTGAAATGGAGAGAGAAAACTGCCCTCCTAATAGTTCTGATGTGTGATTCTTGGAATGTTACATTGTTTATAGATTTGAGTGATAGCTGAAAATCTTCCCACAACTGAACTGCATTCTAGTTATCAGAAGTATTTTAAGAACCTTAAACTTGTACCTCTTTCTAAGTGTCATGCCTTGAGCAGGCCTAACATCAGTTAAATGAAGTGAAAATTGTATTCTTGTCTTGATAGAGATGAAAATGGATTTCTGGTCATGAAATAGATGTAGTTGTCACTTTTTTAAAAAGGTGTCAGCAGTTTGCTTCAGCAAGTAAGGTGCCAATTCGGTATGACAGTAAATTTGTGATCTGAGCAATCAATAAAATGCTTCAATAACTTCTGCTTCATTACACTTATAATAAGAGGCTATAGATCTGTGGCACATAAAATGTTGATAAAGAGGATATGTAGGGACTTAGTGTGACATTTTGTTTTAGTAATACTGTAAGTGCAATGTTGCCATCTAGAGTTTGTGCATAGGTAATTATTCTGAAGGGAAAAGCTGTAGTGAACAAATAAACATTGATAGTCCAAAGCTCTGTTTTTTTCCATCACTTAGTGGCGTACCTGTGAATCTGTGTGGAATTGGTCATTTGCCTTGTTGCAAAATTGTTTAGATCAGGAAAAGTGAGACAAATTTTCTGTTTTCCTGTTTTTTCTTTTGGTAACGTGTGGAAAATATATATTTTTTTTTCCCCCCCCAAATCCTTTTTTTTTAATAGTGCTAAGCAACCTCATCTAAATAGATTTAGTTGTCAGCAGGCATTATATCATTACAGTGATCCAATTTAATACGTGTAAGGGGATAACCAAAGCTTTGTAATGACAGTGAGTTAATATATGATATTTAATATTTGGACCAAGTGTGCTTTAACATGACTTACATATTGTGAGACTGTAAGTAGCTCTTGATGATTTTTCATAAACATACATTGTAAGGGAATTATCTCTAAGCTATTTATCTTGCAAGAAAATCATTTTGGTATGTAAATAGGTATTATTTTTTTAAAAAATGGATGGCAATAGATTGTTAGAACATGCAAACATATTCCAGTACACATCCTAATGCATTTAAACCAAAACCTAATTTGGAACTGGGCATGACTGGAAATCGTAATTCTTTTTAAGTGTTTTCTCAAAAGATCATCAACATTTGTATCTACTAAGCATGAAGAATGGTTTTGTCAAATTGGGTAATCTAAAAAGGTTTTAGCTTTTTTTTTTTTTTTTTTTTTTAAAGTGGATAAAATTAAGACCTGGAGTTGCACTGATTTGACAACGTCCACAAGTATGGTGTGTTTATTAATAGGTGCTTCAATTTTTCTTCTTTCTACAGGCAGTAACAATGATACTGCTTCTGGGTTTTTTTGGCTATTTTAGTATATTATTTAAAACTGTCTCTTGACTATCAGACCATTGTAGTAAACAAGGTGCCAGTGTTTTTTTTCTTTTTTTTTGGCTTCTGATGAAGTGAGGAGAGTAGTTCAGCACTGATTAGATAGTTGACTAACACTGTCTTGTTCTGCACTATATGTTGCTCTGATTTCTGTGTAGAGAATGTAGTCATAAAAGAAAATGGTGGAAGTCTCTGAAATCATGGGAAATTAATTGAATGATTTCTAAAATCATTATTTCTGGATTATTTTTGTAATTAACTTGCATTGTTTTTTCCATCTTACTGTATATACTGTTCGCTAAAAACGTATGGTTGATACTAACCGATTTGATATTAGTCTACATGTACACCACAGATGGGGGTTGATATTTTTTCACTGATTAGAAAGGAAGCATCCATTGGGGACTAATGAAGTTATAATTACAGTGGGGTCTAACATCTTTGTCGATGGCATCATTGCTCATATTTGATTAAGCCTGACTGACCACGAACCAATTTACCTTTTGAAGATGTGATGTGCTGAGTGTCTCCTGCACAGTCAGGTAAAATCATATGGAACATGGATTTTTTTTTTTTTTTTTTTTAGTGATGACTAAGAGGGAAAGGGAATTTGGCACTTTACATTTTATTGTCAATTTTGTAATTTTATTACCTCAAAAAGATATGTGTGTGTGTTTAAAATGAATACATCTCTGTATAGAATTAGGACTTTGTAGAACCTTCAGAATGCATATTTTTTCAGGCTTTCTTTGAATTTAATTGCATGTAAAATCGTCATCTGGATCTGGGTTCTAGGAATTTATTAGACAAATGGTTAAGTTTCTGGAGTTTGGCTGTTGCCTTGCCCACTTAGATTCAGTCAGTTTATCTTGGAGTACATTTCCTTTTTTCTGGGGCTATACAAGGTCAAATTATCCTGCATTTCCTGTAGTAAAAAAAAAAAGTAAATAAATGCTAAGTCATTTGGCTCAGTTGATAAAGAGAAGTTTTTAAACTAATTTGAAAGTTTTTATGAATCCTGGCACACTAAGAGAAACCCTTAGTAAAACAAGGCCTGCAATAAAACACTGACTTTTCAAGGTTGTTGCATTATTCTGAATTAAGGATCACTTAGTATATCTCTTGGGCAAGAAGTGTTGAGTTTCATTACTCTTTCCTGTTCCATAGAACTATGTTGTTTTCCCTGAAAAAGATTAGGATTAGGATTCTTTTCAGATGTGTCATCTTAGTGCTGTGTAAAGAAACAGCTATGTGTGAAATACTTCTGTGCGACAATCGAATCATATTTGTAATAGTATACTATTAAAGAAGTGCAGTGTTGGCTTTTGCCTTTTTGTGAGCTAAATACTGCACAACTAATAGGAGATCTATGCTTTGGGTTAGTTTTTTCAGTAAGCTTGTCTTTAAAAAGTCTTTAAAATAAAGCTCAGTTTAGAACTTTATGATTATACTGAAAATAAGACATTGCATTTTATAACTTTGAAGGTAATTACAGAATTCTATAGCTAAAGTCAGTGGAAGTAGGTTTGACAGATTTGCTCTAAATTACTCAACCACCTACAGGTATTGCTGAGATTCTTTAGAAATGAGAATAATTTTTAGAGTTACAACAGCAAAGTGGAAGAGTATGTTTGATAGATTCCCTGAACAGTTTCAACACCCACAGGTATTATTTGTAAGAAAACAATCATGCCGAGTCTTCAGCTGGTTAGAGAGGGCACAACATTCCATCTTCACCTGACATCCTGTCTGTTCTCTCAACATCCTGTGCCCCCTGCCTGCCTCCCACTCCTCCCAAAACAATGCTCACCAAGAGAGTGGTGGAGTTGTGTGTGAATGGACAAGAATATAAATGTGTTTTTTTTTTGTTGTTGTTGTTTTGTTTTTAAGTATCTGGACAGTATAGAGAACATTGTTTGTGGGAGATGGAAAGTTTTGAGGTGGGAGAAGAACTGTCTTTAGGATTGATTACTGTTCCTCACTTTCTCTTCCAATTAATCAATGCTATCCTTTAATTGTTAGAACCTCTCAAAAAATTCACTGTCTTAAAAGCAGCGTGCAAGAAAAAAGACCTAAAAGGCAACATTGAGGATTTTATCTGTTTCCTTTTTCATTTCATTTGCATGTATCATCACTGTTTTTTAAATTATTCTAAATAATTGAGCCTTGAAATACTTAGAGCAATTTTTTCAAACACTATCTTCTTAATGTTTTAAGATTAAAACTTGTCTGTAAAAATGAACATGTAGTTTGCATTTCTTAAAGACGTTTTTTCATATTGGAGATTTATTTCCATAATTTTGTATTTTAATTCAGTAATACCTAAAAGCTGCAGCTAGAAGAGACCTTATTGCAATGCATACACTAGCGCTTTATTGTACGTCATGAAAATCTACAGTTGTGTACTGTAATGCTTAAAATGTGTGCTTTTTTTACAAAGCTGTTTCTTAACATGTTTTTGCCCTCTTATTCTGTATGATTTGCTTTCTTTATTACTTAGTATCTTTATGAATTACTTAAATTCAGGATTAGCTAAATAAAACTACCATTTAAGATAATTTAATTCAAGTTTTATAATAAATCAGAAATATAGGTAAAATCTGCTTGAGAATGTGTTGCTACCTAATTGAAAATGAAAATGCCCTCTTTTTTTTTCTCCTTCCTGTGACAGTATTTTCCACCATTATGAGAAAGAAAACACACGCCAGTATTTCTCATTTTGAAGGTTTGGCCATGTGTCGGCATATTTCTATTTTGTATAGCTAAGTCATCAGAATTTTATACCATCTATCAAAGTTGCAAAGTTCTAGGATGTCTTGCATTCAGAAAATGGTTTACCATTTTTATGTATTTTTTTCCAGTATATGTCCTTGAGTCGTAAGGTCAGCTTGTTTAAAGTAAAAGGGCTAGGTAGCCAACTCTATGTACATTATGTACCTATGAGACTCTGTTGATTTCAAGCTCAGCTTGGCCTCTTGCTCAATGTTGCTGGCTATTTACACTGTGTAGAAGCAAACATTTTCCTTAGTCCAGGAGATCTTTAAGACTCTTGAAGAGTGAATGAACTTGAGTTTCCTGGCTGATTCGGAGCATTCTAGCTCTACTCTTATCTCTAGTATAAAATGATTCACTATGTACCTCTTGTCTTGCGTGACACTGACTGGTTTGAGTTTGAAGAACCATGTTAATGCATTTGGTACAGAGCGTGAATGAAAACATTACACAGGAGGTTTAATGGGTGTGGTTGCCCACCTAAGATATTAAGATGTTAAATGACCCACGAGGCTCATTTTTTGGAATTTGATTCATACTTTGGATTATAATTTTAATTAAGAATGTCATGCTGTTCTAATTTTGAAAATCACAGGTAAAAATACACTAAAATCTATTATTACAAGAGAAAGAGTTGGTCAGACATAAAAGAACTAACTTTATTTGCAGAACCATTCATAAAAGTCAGTATATTAGCCAACATTAACACATTGCATACTTCTAAAGAGTGGTTATCCCTTGTCAGCTTCTCTTTTGTTAATATAAATCAGAAACTGCTTGCTGTCTCTTGTGTGGGATGCTCTAATCATCCTTCCTTACTTGCATCTGTCTTTCTGTTGTTAATGGAATTTAAGAAAGAAAACTTAAGAATTGTTTCAGAGTATTTCAGTTCTTCTTAGGATGCTTTATAGAACCATGAATTTTCTCTTTTTTTTTAATTATATATTAATTCTTCCCAAGACCTGTGATTGTATATCAGCCTTTACAGATCTGGTAAATACTTGAATAAAGAAATAAGATAGTAAATAAACAAGGTATTTGAGTTCACAGGGTAATTGATTCTGAAATGTAAAACGAATGTTTTTTATTATCCTCCATGCATTAAACATCTGGAGTTTTACTTCTGGTTCAGACTGCTTTATATTACGTATACAGTGTGTACCTTACCACATTTATTCACCTATTTTTTCTGAAGAAACTTAGGCCTTTCAATACTTGCTTTCCAGTCATAATCATCCTCTGTTTCTCTTACCTGTGTAATACAATTTCATATTCCTCATGAATATCTCAGGTTTTTGGTGTTGGGCATCTTCCTGCTAGTATTGATCAATTGGGGACTTCCAGTTTTTCAGTCTAACAAGGATTTAGTATTTGTTTCAGTACCTATGTATATCCTCTTCAATATTATCTATTACTATGTCCACTAAAACTAAATACAGAAATAAAAAAAAAAAATCTCATTTAAAATTTCTTTGTAGTCATAGTAGCCAGTAAAATTTCAGTGGTATTAGTCAATTTTTTGAAGGCATGAGATCTAGGAGACTGCAGATGATGGGATTATATTAATATCATTCATATAAACTACTAAGGAATATGGAAATCTTTAGAAGTACTTGTGTTAATAGAGTCGGGAATTCATGTCTACATCTTTGAAAAAGGTCTGCGTAAAATTGATTTGTTCTGCATTCTTTGTCTTGATATGTTAGCTTTGTCAGTTATGTTTTCTCTTTAGCTTACTTAAGAGAAGACCTGTTGAGGTTCTATTTTACTTCGTGGCATGCAGTATGTATTTTAACTTGACAAATATGGATTATAGTGTTAAGCCTACAGTATTCAGTTATGATTGCTATATAATAATATACTGTTTTATTGGATTTCCTGCTGGTAGTTAATTATATTTGTAAGCAGTCATTTCCAGAAGAAAGGTGAAAAGCTGGAAGATTCACTTTGTTCAGTGCTTATGTGGTGGGCAGAGTTATTGTCATAAAGATTACCTTAGTGATCATGATCGTGGTTGCAGATGTGTATATCTGCTATCCCCAAATCCGTCCTTAGCAGCCTCCCATCCACTGAGGTGGAAGACCTAAACAGTTTTTCTTCCATGTGCAGTGCTGATTTAAGAAACAATTAGTCTCTTGAATTTATAGAAGAAGTTGGTTAATTTGGATAGTTTTCTCATTATATAACTTGATCATAGCAGTTGAATTAGTTCCAGTTTATACTGTTAAAGGGATTATAATTCATTCTGTCAAATGAATGTATGGTGTATGTCTGCCATATCTGTCAACATAGAGCAGAGGTGTTTAAATATACTATTCTCTTCTTCTGAAGACCAGAAAAATGTGTAACAGGTTACTGTTTACATCTGATGTGGCTTATATTATTTAAGCAAATTGTTTGATGCTATTGTGATCATGACAAGGAAATGTAAGTAGTGCCCATATCTTTTCTTCTAGATTGATAGACAATCTCTGAACCTTTGTGTAAGAACCAAAAAAGCAATAGTTGTGGGACTTGCATACTTTGTGTTTTGGTGTCTTTAAACACATAAGCCCTTTTTTCAAAATCCCAGGAGATATCAGATACTTTATATTTGAAGTTATATCTGAGGGTGACAGAGCCCTGGAACAGGCTGCCCAGAGAGGTTGTGGAGTCTCCTTCTCTGGAGATCTTCAAGATCTGCTTGGATGCAGCCCTGTGCCAGGTGCTCTTATTTTTTCAGACTTTTGCAGGTTTACCTAAAATAAATGTTACATCTGATACAGAAATGTTTGTAAGATAAGCTGATTTTATTGGTAACTCCAGGACGCAGAACTGAGCACACAGTTCAAAAGCTTGGAGACTTTCAGACAAGGAACAGTTTCTTCTGGTCCTTGCTTATAAATGGAAACAGATTTCAACTGTGAGGTGCTGTAGTAAATGGCAAGGGAGATGCCCAGGCTTAATGTTAGTCTAAATCTCTGTTTAGGAAGTTGATATTTTAAAAAGCTTCTTGCTTCCTTTTCTTAGATTGCTGCTGCTCTGTGAGAAATTGCATCTTATGACCAAAATCTCCATCAGGAGTTCTGTTGCTTGGGTACCACCAGTTCCTTGGGCACTGTGTACTCGTGTACTTGGCTTGTAGGCAATACTTTGCGCAGACAAAGGGCTTGGGCAGTATACAATAAATCAAACACCTTAAAAACCTTTGGTGAATCAGATGTATAAAAAGCAGCATGTTAGAGTTTCAACTTCTTCAATTGTTCGGTCACTTGCCTAACAAGTATGTTCGTGTGTT
>JAUBNY010000948.1:1011386-1023886 GCA_032275445.1 Crypturellus soui
GCAGAAGCCATAGCATAGGGGCAGCCAATCTTCCCCCAAATGATCATATTCATAGTGAACCTTGAGGTAAATGTTCTTGTTGTGGCTTCACTTTATAGGTTTTGTCATGTTTCACTCTGCATGCCTGGGGAAAGGCACTGAGTAGCAGTTTCCAGGTCAGATGGTATGTGTCTTACAAGATGCTACTGAAAGTTTAGGTCCTTGGTTTCTGTTGTTAATTCAAGGCCAAGTAGTATTAATTAAGACACAATCTCCATAAAGGCAATAGGTGCAGGGTAACATGGTAATGAAATTTGGAAAGCTTTACACCTTTCCTTTCCAGTCCAAGTAAATCATTTAGTGGATGCATGACTATGAATCATTCTAGCCACTAGATCCTCAGTCATTTAAGGATGATTGTATCTTTACAAGAATACAATGAACCTACTTTATTTTTATTTTATTTATTTATTTTTTTTTTTGGTAAGCATCACATTATCTCTGTAAGATACCAAAATCTTTCATGCCTTTTCACCTTTTTGCATGACTCTCATATTGTGATGAAGTTTTTCATAAAATGAGATAAACACGTGGTTCTGATGAATGTGGAGATCTGGATTTTTCTGTGTTTTACATGGGAGGGCGGTTTTCAAGGAGGTGATTATAGTTCTTTGATTTTCTGCTTAGCTTTAGCCCTCTGGTTTGCTTTAATGTTTGCACTTCAGTAGTAAGCATTTCCAAACATATACTAGCCTTTTAGAGATATGATAGACAGGATCAGTTTCATTATTGGATTTTTTTTTTTTTTTTTTTTTTTTACCAAAGGGACATGGAAAACAACTGACTGCTTATAGGCATCCCAGCTGCTTACACTCTACGTTTGAATTTCTCCTTTGAGGGTATCTCATTTGATGATTCAAGAATTGGTATTTGTATGCTGTTATGTAGGCATTGTAGAACTGGTCTATAAACACTGTAATTAGAGATTATTCTTCCATCACTTTGACCCAGCTGCAAGAAAGTCAAATAACTTTTAAACAGCACAGATAATTAAACTTTGAAACTACTTATCAAAAGCTGTCCTTCATTTATCATTCACAAGCTTTTCATTGAGTTTTGATATCTTTCTAAAATAAATTTCTTGTTTCAGCAAAATACTGAAATTCCTAGATGGTTTTTGTTACTTGACGTCTTAAGAAGAGGCTCCATTACACCTTTTACTGTGCAGTTTTGTAGATTAGGACATAACTGATCTGTAAATTGCACCAGTAAAAATGATGTTATTTGTGCATCAATCAATCAAAATATAGCAGATCTTTTGGGGCTCTTCTGGACAGACACTTGTTAGGAGGAGTAAGTGAACCCAATAGATAAAGCACTTTGACAGTCATTTCTGTGAATGGGGAGAAAAAAAGTTGGCAGCAAAGAATGTTAGAGTACTTAAATATTTGCTATTTCTGATCATGACAGTTCTTTGCTACATTTTGCCAAAGTCTAATAGGCTCCTATTGAGTTATGAAAGGACCCTACATGCAAGGAAAGCTGATGAAAGTGTAGGAAGAGGCTGACTAGATAGCACAATGGTAGTGGTATTAAAAAAAAAAAAAAAAAAAAGGAAAAAAAAACAACAAAAAAAAACTAAGGTGGTCCAGAGTACATTTCAATATTAGAGTTTCTGGTTTATGATTCAGAAAATTGAGTCAAATTAATTGTGTTAGAGTGTATTTATGAATTTATTGAGCAAACTCCATTATGTTATTCAGTGTAACACATTGGTCAGATTAATTAGTTTTTGGAGTGAAGAGAAAAGAAGTAATCTTTTATTTGTCTGTGGAAATTATATAATCCAGAAGTGTACTATTAAAGAAGGCCCAATATTTTTCATTAAAATTGTCTATTTTGGTGTAATATAAAAGGTGTGAATTACAATCTAGTTGCTTATTTATGTTCCATTTTCTGTGAATGCAAGCTCACAGCTCTTATTAAGTTTTCAAATCAGGTTTAATGATTTCTTGCCAGTGTTTAAAACCTTTCAAGGTAACCATACATGAAAAGATTTCCAGGAACATGACATCAGTTCTTTTATGTAGACTGAAGCTTGATAACACTTAGTGGATCTTTCTGGGCAAGATTTTCTCATAGGATGTTTGTGGAAATAGCCCAAAGTAAAAATCTATTAGTGGCAATATATTTATTTAAGCTATAAACTGAGGAGTGCAAGAATTAAAAATATTAATGGAAAGTAGGTCCACTGATAGCTTTTAAGCTTGAGGGGCTGAATTCAGCCCTTGGATGTGGAATACCCTGAACTACTGAAAAACAAGCTGGAGGGCATTACTGTGTGCTTGATGAGTTTGTTACTTCCTTTTTCTTCAGTGTTCATCCTCTGTTGTGAACAGGTATATGTATGCTGTTCGTTTGATGCATTGTGCCTGTTTTAAATCCCTCATCTGGGGGATCCTTCCATGCCTTAATCTTCTGTGGTCACTTAACTGTTTAAACAAACTCAACATCTGTATTTGCTTGTACTTTACATGTCTGTCACAGAGTATATGAAGATGCTAATGAGAAGCATAAGAAGCACATGACTGCTTTTTGCCCGTTGAAAGTTTTCTAAATACACTTGCTTATTTACAAAATTATTGATAAATTCAATTGAAGAGTTAAGATATTAGGGTACTCACTATATAGAACTCTGAACTACATTACATAGAAGTCCATTCCCTTGGTATGGAATTTTTTTCCTTTATATATGTGATACACATGTGTTCAAATAAGAAGTACAATATGAAAATAAAAAATTAAGGTGGCAAAACATTTTAAAAGTACTAATTAAATAAGAGTTACAATTTTTATAGGCACTTGCCTACCTGTAATAGTGTTCTTCATTTCAACTTTGATATTGCTTGGAAGAAATACGGTGTTAAATTATAGACATGCATGCATTGAAATTGCTGCGCTGGCCTTTCTGCAATGTCTGAGTATGCAGCGGTATGTTTTATTTTCCTTACCAGAGTAACACAGATCAGCAATAATATGGATAGAAGACTGGTAACATTAGATAAAGAGCAATTATTTTCCATTTCAAAATACCCTTTCCAAATGTGTACTAAACCCTATATTTTAAATCTTTAAACCTTAAGAATGTATTTTTAAGATCATTCCACTAGTGAGAAAAGATATTTTGAAATTGGTTTGTGACGTAATCTCTTGGTTCATTTATTTTGAAATGAGTATCTATATTCCTGAAAATACTAAACTTTACACCAGTGATTTATTTGTATTTGTGAAATAGCACTTACTGCATGTCATCTTAACCAGTGCTCACCTACTCCAGAAATTCAGCTGTGCAAATAAGTGCAAATTTTAGTTATTTTTAAAGAATTCAACTCCTATTCAGGTATTAAATAAAATAACTCAAAATATAATGGAAGTATTAAACCTTATAATTACTGTAGTTTCCAATATAATAGAATTGAAGTTTGTTAAAGACTGAGTAGGAGAAAAAATAGAAGCAAATTGAGATGTGTTTTTCTTTAAAGCAAATAGACAATTTTATGTATTGTAAGACAGACTTAAAAAAAAAAAAAAAGCAAAGAGCATAAAAAAAATGTGCCAACTCTGACATTTCCTGTCTGATGACAACGATGAGATCTAGCCTGTTAAAGGCTTGAAATGAATGTGTTGTCTAATTTGTGCTCTTCATTTTTATTTCTTTCCTCCCAACTGTCTCATTTTACCCCACCTGTCACACATCACACTTTCATACCCCTGCCTTACTTTTTCAGATTTTACAAGCTTTGCCTTTTTTCTTCTCCCATCTTAAACGTAATTTAGCCTTTTAAATATTCATTTTACTTTGCTGCTTCTTTCCTGTTTGTTTTCCATATCTCAGTGGAATATACTTTGCAGTATATTTGTTAAATGAATTCTAGATATATTAAGGAAAACCAAGCCATTTAAATGGCATAGAAAATAAATAACTAAAACATAAGGGTATGTATGTTTCCCTCAAAAGAGAAATCATTTGATGTCTTTGATAATATAGTTAAAACTTTGTGCTCCTTAGATATACTGTTGATGTTACAAATGCTTATTTAATTTTGTCTTGTCATTTGTCTTGTTCATATAAAATTCCATACAGCTGATCACCAACAAAATAAGCACTGATGAGAACTGTTCTTCAGGATGGATGAGATCCTTTTTTTAGTAGATGATGCTCAACTTGCAGATCTCAGTGCTTTTTTGAGTTTATTGATTCCTAAGATTTGAGATATAATTTATTTTTTGCGAATTAATTCTAGTTTTATCTTACTTTTATTGATTAATTTCATGCACCCTAAAAAAAAGTACTTGTCTAAAGAGGGAAACAGATGTAAATAGCACAAATTTAGCCTTACAAATAATTATGGCAATGTTTGGTGTGAAAATTTGTTGGCTTGCTTAGAAATGGCTAAATCATATATATTTACACTTAATTACGAATAACTGATAATTGAGTTATTTTTTTCTTTAACTTGTTGAGCTTTTATAGTTCTTTACATTTCCTTTATGATGTGCTGAAAAGCACTTGGCTTCTCTTTAAAGAGGACAACACTTCTATTCTGTTGCAATAATCACAAATTTTATTTTTCCATTCTTCAAATATCACTCTAATTTTTCCATTTAAAATAGCTAAATATGTTCTGTAATGCCTGTCACACATTAATGTCAGTGACTCTAAGCTATGTTTAAGTTATCCACTGGCATCTAATAATTATCAAGAACCATGAAATGCAAGGAAATATCTTCTGATGTGTAAAATTTTGTATGTAATTCTACTGCCTTAAACAGGATTGGAGAAGATGCCAGTGTAACTTGTGGTATTCATTTTTTGGAAGTTTTAGGTCCTTTAAACATGAAACAATTGTTTTTAAGTTGTTGAAAACTGCCTAAATATATATCCACAGTGAAAGGGAATAATAGGGAAACACAATGTATGTCGTACCATAATCATTTATATTGTCTCTGGTGAAACTTCCTTTTTAATTTATACAGATTGCATAAATGTTCTTCACAGAGGAGATCTTAAGAAAGCTTTAAATTACATCAGAATTAATCATAGAGTATTGTGCTTGGAGGGAATTGAAGCAAATGAATCTCCATTGTAAAGGAAGGACTTGTCTAAATCATTTGTTATTTTCATCTTAGGGCATGCTGAAGAAGTACAATAGCAATATTATAAATCGGGGAGTATAGCATGAAGTTCTTGCTTCCTTTAAATTGTACTTTGTCCTACACTTTGAGATAGTGCTCCATGCTAAATGCTACATGCACACCGTGTGTTGGTATCAGACACAAAGTATGTGAATTCTGATACCTTTTCATCAGTTGTACACCAAGAATTCCATTTTTTAAATGATATCCTGCCAGCTTTTTCACAATCCATTAATTCCTGGATCAACATCAGAAGGAATGTCAGAGCAGAGTGAAATTCTTGTAAGACACAGATGTCAGGATCAAAAGTCAGAGACATTCTCAGAACAGCAGGGGAGCATGCTTGTTAGACCTTAATCGGAACAATTAGTATCTGCCATGTGACATTCTCTATACCCTGCCTATATTTCTGTTAAGTTCTAAGCATGCTGAAAAGAGAAAGTCTTTTATAAAGTTGGATGGAAAAGTAAATTGACTATTAGTCATCTTCCTGCTAGCATTTGTAAGCCTTTTAAATAATGTATTGCCTTAAATAGTAAAACTGTTTTCTTTTAAAAACACATATTATCCGAAATTTTGGATCCCAAGGTGCAACAATCTGAATTAAGATAATTTGACATTAAAATACAGATTATATTCTGAGAAGCATCTATTGTGTGCAAATATTCCTTTAATGTATATAGCTAAAAATAAACTTTCAAGGAAAAGATTCTTCTTAACTGGATTTATCCACAATGACGTGTAGTGTGTTTTGTAGAAAACATACCATATTTTTCAGAAATAAAGGTCAATGTTATGCGTGATGTATAAGTTTTGTTTTCCAAACTCTGAATGTTTCTCTACCCTCGGAATAATAATATTTTCAGAACAGAAAAATATTATTCAGTGAGTTAAATAACATGGTTAGATTCCTTCCTGCTGCTGTATTAGTGATTCTGCATTCTAAGTTTAAGCAGCCATTTAAGTCACAGACAGTTCTGCAGGCCTGTATTTGTCAGTCTGCAGTGTGTTATTCTATGAGCGCATTACAGCATGCTTTTATTACACTTCCTTCTCCTTAAATTTGTATTGATGCAGTTAAAGCTCCAAATGCTCCAGTTTGACATAGTAGGGGAAGGAAAGTAACCTCAAAGTGAGGAAATGGATCTCTGAAGCAGTTAAAAGTTAAAATATATAGATTATGTAATATTTATGACCATATATATTTAAAAAAATAGTATCCTCATTAGAGATAGGAGAGATCTCTAACGTTTTGTTACTTCTTTTAGAAAAGAACAGAAATGCAATATCAGGGAGTTATGAGAGGGCGTAAGGATTTTTACTGTTGATCTAGACACGTGAGAGCAGAACATTCTCAGACTGAAGAGAGTTGATCATTTTGGCTAGAGATTCACAGTGGTTTAAAACAGTGGAATCTTTTTAGAGCGTGCTCTGTTTCACTGAATGATAGGATAAAGTCTAAGGTGAAACAGGATGAGCATATCAAACACTGGAGATTGATCAGCTTGAAGAGTATAAGGAGCAGGAATAATATGGAGGAAAAAAAATAGGCAGTTTATGCCAGTGTTAGGCACTTGCAAAATATTATAAAAGCATGATCAGATGGAAAAACTGATGTCTTTAAGTTAGGAAGATTAGGGTATGTTAGAGATGATAAGATTAGAAATTGTAATTTCAGCCATGCAGGAGATGGTGATGGCTAACAGGAGGAAAAAAAACTTTGGGGAGGAGAATGGGAATTAGATCCTCTTAGTATGTCATGAAAAAAATCACACCTTGAAAAAGGTGCCAAGCACATGCACAAGATAAACAGGGAAGATGGTTTTGACAAGTCTCAGATGAAAAGAGAAGCAATGAAATTTGTGACTCCTTTAATTACTGATGGTGAGAAGGAGTTTTTGATATGGTGAGGATATAAAAAGAAAGAAGAAATATGGAGAAATGGAGTTGTGCTTGATGACCTTACAAGTATAGAAGCGAAAACTACATTTTATATCAAAAGTATTATCCAATTTGCCACTTGAGCATTTAGGTTTGGTGACAGGAGATAAATTCTATTTTCTCTCTATTGCTTTAGGTTGTCTGTGATGTTTTAAATGTTGATTTTTCCCTAACAAGACACATGCTTGTAGTAGTAGTTGCTACTCTGTGCTTTAAGATTGAGGGACATACAGGTGACACGATGGAAAGATTTTCTGTTTTTAGATATGCAGTTCATTGATGAAGTAGGATGGCTCTGTGGCACATTCACATTAGATGAATGTTTCATGTGTGCACGCAGAAAGTAAAATTTCTATATGACTGTACTTTTTCCCTGATACCCGAGAGATTTTGGAAGGCATGTATATAGTAACATTTTGTGCCACATATTTTGTACATTAATATCTGAGAGGAAAACAGCCATCTACAGGAAAGCCATTAATCGGAAGGACCAAATGTCAAAGGTAATTTTTATTAATGAATTTGCTAATGGTTTTCTCTTACTCTATTCTCATTGTTACCATTGGCTGCAGTTTTCATTTGTCTGTGATTTCCTCACTTTTCAAGAGTATTTACACAAACATGCCCACTTAGAGTATCTGAAGCATTTAATACAGAAGTAGCAGCTGCAAACAATTAATGCTATTGTTGAGTGATTTGACTGGAAGAAGAATTTCAAATAAGTGATAAACCCAAAAGTTTTTGGTACATAAAAATATATGAATATTTGAATAACTTTGCTGCAAACAACTTTTAAACCCCATTTTTAATTAAGATGAACTTGATGGTAATTGTTACTGTAGTGTAAGTTCTGAATATAGATGATCAGAAATGCCACTAACTGGGTGATACAGAAGCACAGAACATAAGCATCTAATGCAACGTTAGAAAAAAGATGGATGGAAGGCAATGCAATACTATGATAGGTAGATATCAGCATGATAGGTAGTAATCTCTACACAGCAGCCCAACTACTGCTACTATGTCTGGAGGCATCAAAGCATGTAAGAATTTAAAGCAGAAATTTGAAGTATCATAAGTAGTATTGGAAAAGCTTGAGAGGTTTGCTCCCTTTCCTCTAAAATGTGGTGGAAAACATGAGAAAAATGCATAATGTACATCATAGACCATAGTAATTACATGCAAATGCTTAGAAATAATCCATAGACATGGGACAAAATCATGCATAAGGGCAATGTGTGCTACAAAAGCCTTAAAAGTTCAGACACTTAGTGTTGGTAGGATGTAACGGAAAATGTGTGCCATGCTCAAGTTGTAGGTAACGAAAATAAAATTGGCAGTAGCCTTCTTCATGGCCATAAGTGGGATTGAATGCGTAGAAACCTAACAAAAAGATATGGCATTAAAGGACTTGACAGCAAGAGTCTGGAAGACAGTTCTTGGTGTTTGTAGGGATAAGGTGATGTCTTACAGATAGAATTTGTTAGGTTTATATGTAAATATATATAGTAGCTTAGCTAGTCGACTGTCCACAGAGATTTGTGCATAATGAATAAAATGATAAGTGTTGATGTATTAGAGGGAAAAACAAATGTCATTTCAGCTGTCTGCCTATATTGTGTTTTAATGCCTTACATTGGAGAAATTAAAATACTAGAATTTAAAGCTTACTCTCTGGAGATGAAGAATTGTGCAAAGAGCAGTAAGCATGGCAAAATGTGGGAGTGTATACAGACATTAAGATGTACAATCTGTGCACCAAGGCTGTTGGTCTGGGCAAGACATTTTTTTACAGAAACAATTCAGATAATGAAATAGTGCAGCTATAGAATAACTGTTTGGACAACCAGTTTGTAGATAAATCAGAACCTATGTGTTTTTTCTAACTTCATGACTAACTTTTAAAGGTTTGGAGAGATTTATCCATTTAGTCTGTTAATAAGATGTTTATAAGTATTTGAGTTTCACTCACTTATGCAGGCAATTCATGTGTGTTTATATGCATGCATATGCGTATAAATAATATCCTTACTAATAAAAGTCATTCTTTATATTTTCCATATGTATTACAATTCAGGAACAAATCACACTTTTGGGGTGGGGGGAGTACTGGTGGATTTAACTTAAATATTCAAGGAAGCTCTCATTGAAGTCCTGGCATCCTGAGGAGAATCACAGAAATACCAAATTGTTTTATATCTATTTTCTGAGATGTGCTAAGATTAGAATAGAATTGGACAGAATGAATTGGTGCAGTAATAGAAAACTTTAAAAGTTATTTGCCAAGAAATTAATTTTGGATATTCTTCTAGTCATACAGACACTTGGCTGTTTGCTTGCAAGTGTGAGGGTAAAGTTCAAGTTAAACTTTGTATGTGCTACAGTTTATAAAGAGATAGAGAGTTCTGCAATTAGGTTATTGCTGAGAAGAAGCTGAAATTTGTAACTTCAAAATGTTCTGGTATTCTGTTTTTTAAAAAAGATGCCAAGCTTTCAATTGTAGTAGTATTGATATTTTGTTGAAATCTATGAAGTCTTAATGCTTTTTTCTTGGAGCATTTTTGTTTGTAAATAATATTCATAAAACAGCATAACCTGAAGAAATTATGAAAATAGGTGTATATTTTGCTTACACTAATCAAAATTGAGATTCTGAAGGATGAAGAGGTTTATAGAATTTGAAAAGTTAGGTTTAGCTGAGATGTTAAATGTAGTGCCCTAGTGAACAATGTTGATGTAAGACTTAATGTTGTGCAGTAATTAGTTGATGTGTGAATAGGATTACTTGATGTTTTCATGAAAGTGATCAGATACTATGTGAGATAGTTGAACTCTACTTCATGTACTCTAAAAGCAGGCAATATTACAAATTCTCAAGACTATTCTATATTAATGTAGTTTTTACTTACTGGTAAGTCTTTCAAAATACATAAAAGAGACTATCATATGCAGCATTATGATCAGCAAACCTACAGGTATTGCCTGTACTGTCGTTGTCTTCTCGCAAAACTATATTCCAATCCAACTTCCATCTCCTCTTGAACTGACAGGCATCAGTTCTGCCACTTTGCAAGGAAGCTGTTTATGTCAAAAGTACCACAGGCTAGTTCCTATTTCACATATTTTTGATAGTACTGAATTTGCTGAGGTGACTGTTGTTTATTGGCTTTTTCCAGTGAGTGCTGTCCAAAGTGTGCAAGCATTGCTCTCTTAGAATCTGTTGAATGTTTTCTTGTTTCCTTTATTTTTATGATCCAAGTCTTATTTCTCTTTCATACCTCTGTTCCGAATTACCTACATCTTCTACTATCACTCGACTTGGGCTCTTCAACTCTGTCTTTAACTCTTACCCATACTCATTTTGTCTCTTTAACACTTTTTCTATTTCATTTGTCTTGTCTACCCCTTAATTTCTTGCCTTTCAGCTTGCTTTTTCCTACAGGAAAATTTCTTATATTTTTTCTTTTTTTTCTCTTTTTTTTTTTCTCGTACTCCTACTATTTAATCAACCTAGATACTATTTAGATATCCTGATTTGTGCAGTTGAACTTCCCACTGCTGAAAGAACATCCCATCCGTTTGGGGAGTAAATCTAATTCATTCTTTACACACTGACTGTCTAATTTCAGACTCAAAAACTATTAAATATATATTTTAAAAGAAGCTTTTTGAAATACTTAGCTAGCAGATCCTTGCTTCACTACTCTAAAAGAGAATAGCAGCTTGGAATTGGATCAGACTTGATCAAAGTTCGCATGCTGTGTCCATGAAATTGTGGAAGAGATCCTGAAAGGCTCTGGAGACAGAAATTAAAATGCATTTTAATTCTTTTAAGTATATTAAAGAAGCAAAAAAGCTCAAAAGTCCAGACCAAAATTGTATTTAAGATAAATAATGTTTGCAGTGTGTTCTATCAGAGGCACAAAAGGTCCCAAGTTCAGTAATGTTAGAAAATACCTAAATGTATAAAGGATCTAGTCTATATTTTTTCTGTTAGAAAGAGCTGACCAAATACAATAAATGAATTGCTAAAATTTTAGCAGGGAACTCTTTGGAAAAGTTGAAGGTGTTCAAATGAGATGGTCTAGAAAAACATGTTTTCTAACTATACTACAAAATTTCAAGCTAAAATTACCTATCTGCAGCTTAAATGTTTCTATGTACTGTAGAAATTGAGCAAATTTGGATGCCAAAAATTAGAGATTAAAGATCACTCAATAAAAAGCTTCAGAACTAAGATTCCTTGTTCCATCAGTGCTCATTATTTGAAAGGCTGATCCCCTTCCACTTGACACCATGTAGATGACTTGTCTAGAAAAATAGAAAAGTTTGTTTTATTATCTAATACCCAGATCCTCCTTGTGCATTTGACTGTCCATTTTACTTGTATATTTAATTTCATTTATATTGGAACATGAAAGTAGTGTTGCTGCAATTACTCCTGCATTCAGTGAAAAGGGGGTAGAAGTATTTCCAGTTAATGTGTAAAAAAATTACTAGAGAAAGACTTGCCTTAATTCACTTTAGGTGTCTACAATTATATACAAATTGAACTAGGTCTGTGGCATCTGAATGACAAAATTGAGGCTATTCTTTCACTAGAAAGTTATGCTGTGCCGTTTGTGGCAGCTTGAATATATGAAGTGAGTCAAAGAGGTGTAAGGTATTAGGAAACATTCTCTCTTGGTAGTCATGAAACCACTAGATATGAACTTCAGCAGGATTAGCAAAGAATAGAGAGACAAAGGGGATCAAGGCATTGAAATTTATAAGGGTCGTCTCACAGTAAAGATTGTTCCAGTTTTATTAGGAAGGGCAGTTCCTGAGAGTCTTTTAATCAGTTAAAGAGGAAAACTTGATAAAGGATACCTGCCCTAAGTAGTTTCTAATGCCACTTATGTTTAGAAACTCAGCTTGTCAGAGGGAGGGTCCTTAGCACAGGCTAATGAGAGTGTGCTCTAAATCTGCCCAGTGTTAAACACAACTCTCAATGATTTTGAGAAACAGCTATCTCTTGGCAGCCGTTTGGATTGTCTGCACTCAGGGCTGCAGGAATGCTCACCTCACTAACTGAAACCCTCTGATGTTGCATGTTTATGTTTATTTTTATGGAGGCTTAAGAACTCATTGCGTAAAGAGCTTTGCATGGAGTTCAACCCAGAATATCTGAGTTTTGAGTCATTATGCATATAGTGGAGGTGAAAAAGTGCGTTTTAAGAACACTTTGCATTTTGGCTGTGGATGGTATTGATAACTGAAGATACTGTGATCAATGATACAAGTTTTGGCTATGGTAGAACAAAATTCTCACTAAATGTAAATAATGACAATTGAAGATTATGTTTTTTGATCCAAGTTACTAAGCATGCTGAGAGAAAATCAAA
>JAUBNY010000948.1:1028886-1030256 GCA_032275445.1 Crypturellus soui
AACACATTTTGATTTAGACAAAGCTAAAATTGCTCAGTCATGAGATGATTCAGTTACTTATTTGGCTCAGTGACTTCTTCATTGAAATCTATCTCAGTCTGTTGTAAGATAACATACTCTGCTTAGGTTGTTTGATTTAGCAGAGAAAATCTTTTAAATTAGATGAATGTAAAATCTGTTTTGGGGCTCACATCACTTTTTGTTAAGTGTTGTTACATTCTGGTAAGATTAGATGGTTTGTATCAAATCTTGATAATTATCCTGTGTGATCTTTTAATTGTAGCTGGTCAAAGCTCTGTCATAGGTTAAAATTGGTTTTATTACTAATATGCAGGCAATAAGATGAAGCCACACTGTAGCTTCAATTACTCATTAGAGCATTATGACTTCAGAAGGAAGAACTCTGTCATCTTTGGTATTTCTGTGCCTTCCTCCTAGAATATAAGAACTTCTGGGAAGAGTGGAAGGCCAAAACTCAACTATGGCCATCTCCTTGTCAAATAAGACAAAATATTTAATGAAATAGGACCAGATAGTGAGTTAGAGCATCTAATCCAAGTTCATCCTCTCTGGTTATTTTTTAGTTTACTTCCTGGTGCTGTTTTGAATCTCTACAGTTATTCTGAAATACAAACCTGTTAAGACAAGGAATCTGTCTGAACAAGTGAGCCTGCCAGCCAACTGGTTCATTCTTCCAGTCTTATTTTGCTGTTGATGATGTTCTCATGGATGTTAGTGGTTCAAAAAGGCAAGCTGAACTTGACTGCATGAAAATTTTGTTTCTTAGCATCTGTTTTTGTTGTGAAATGAGAAAGGACACTAAGTCATTACAGGTGCTATTTGCTTGACTGTCTTAGTGCAGATCTTTCTTGTCTCATACCCCACCTAAGGAAGTAATGATTATTTTTGCTTTTTTCATCATATGTAAGTAAATAGCCTGAGATTGTCTTTGTGGTGGAATTGGAATCCGAATTGAATCGCTGTGATGAGGATGGGTATTATTAAGTAGCCTTTGAAATGTTTAACTGAAATGTTTTATCAGGTTTTTTGGTTTTGGTAAAACAAAGTGCTTGCATCATGTTGGCTTATTACCTGAAATCTCTTTGAAGACTCATAGGTTTTTTTTGGTCTTACTTGCATATTTGGAACTCTTCTATGTTCTGAACACTGAGCTATATTGTGTCTGTCAGCTTCCGTAGCTGTGATATAAGCAACGTCTGTTGTAAAGCAATTACTTTCAATTACTTGAGGTTAAGTGTATATTATCCATAACCTAGTACACTGATTTATGTGCTCAGCTTTGTGGTTGCAAGTCTGCTTTATTCTTCAGTGTTAGGTCACAAATTCTTCTGCCCAAGAATCTTGGGTGA
>JAUBNY010000948.1:1037192-1063672 GCA_032275445.1 Crypturellus soui
AAAAATTGTTGTTTCTTTTTTTATTATTACTTTTTTTTTTTTTTTTTTTTTTTGCCACTCTTCTGTTCATTTACCATTCCCTCACCCAATTCCTGTACAAATGTCACTTCCATGATGAGTATTCCTGGAGAATGAGGAGTAAAATGTGTAGGCTCTCTGCAGCACAATGAAAGCATGCATTTTTTTCAACTTATGCGTACGTAAGCCTTCTTTTGTGAATAAGACTCATAGGGTCAGATAATGTTTAAAGGGAAAGGCTTTATGTCTCTCAGGCCTGCATGTTTCCACATGGATGCTTCTACACACACACAGATTGAATTATGAACAGACCTATTAATGCTGGGATCACAAAAGGTCAAGTTTTGTCTTCTTTTACCTCTATTCAGAATTGCTTTTGAAAGGAGGGAAAAAAGGGATTTGCAGGAAAAAAAGATTCATGATGAAGATTTTTACAGGTCTTTTTTCCTCTCCTTTAGCAACATCTGGGAGTTGAAAAAAAATCTTATTATGTAAAATAGTTTAGGAGTATTGTATTACTAGATTTTCATATATCTCACTTGGGTCACTTGTGGGGTTACCTTTCACAATGACGTGTTACCTAAGGAACAAAAACATTAAAAGCAACTTAAGACTAATTTTTCTTGATACTATAATGTTTACCTAATATTTAACTAATGTTTAACTGAAGAAAAAACATAGAAATTCCAAGAAAAAAAACTTTTTTGATAGTCATTCAGGCTAAGATCTCAAACTCTTACCTACTTAGGAAAATCTTACATTGTATGTGAACTAACAATTTAAGGTGTTCAGACAATTAAGTTGATGTATGTAAATATGAGTGTTGCAAAGTGTTTTGTCAGATCTTACCCTAAGTAATATTTATTTTTTCACAGATAGATATGTGATATGAAAATCAAATAATATGATGACTATAATAAATCCACTACTATATTTCCGTTTTCTAAATATAGCTATGCAGACTGTAAAATTACTCTAAAAATGTTTCCTGCTGTGTTTTCTCTAGAAATGACAGTTAAGAAACAGAAAAGTGAGACTAAAGTTGTAATACATGTTTTAGGATGCAGCAGGTTAACATTGATAGCCAAAAGCACCATATTGTATTTGGCATCTTTTTATATATATAGGCATAGCAGAGAGTGCAATACTTGGATTTGTATATCCAAGTATAAATTTCTAACTACCCTACTGCTGACTTTGACATACATAAGTTTTAATGCTATGTCTTTACATTTTGTTTATAAAAAAAAAAAAAAATACAAAAATCCTCTGAAGGAGAAGATCAAACAAGTGCTACATAACTTTAGGTGTGGCTGAGGATGGAAATAAAAAGTTCAGAGAAAAATAAGAAAGCAAAGGGAAACGGGAAGTATGGTGACAAATGAAATATATTATTAGCAAATGTAATAAACGTTGGAAAGGATCATTTACACTGTTTATACAATTTACAAATTGCTGATTCTGAAATCTAATGTCACTGCAAAAACATTGAGAAATCTCTATTAGTTGTCTGTTACTATTTCTTAGTATTCTAATAGTAAGAAAAAGAAAACAAACATTGTAGAAAATTGTATAAAACATTGTATAAAAAAGCAAATACTAGCAAAATAATGTGCTGTTGTTTTTCGATGCCAACAGCTGGAATTACATGTTAGTGTTTTCTATAGCTATAGTAAAAATACAAATGATTTAAAAATAAGCCTTTAAAAGGACAAAGAATATTTTTGTTGGAAGTAAAAATGAGACCACCTCATAGTTAGCTAGGATGAGAAAAATTTGGAGTATAATAATAACAAAAAAAATGCATAATACAGATATACTTGTTGGAGATTCAGCAAGAAAAATTACAAATCTTTTCTCCTCAGTGCAATGAAATTCCATAGTTCAAATTCATAAGATGGCATTGAGACATTTATCTTTGTTCTTTAAAAGTAAGTGATCATAAATATTTAATTGCTGTAATATTTCAGAAAATCTGCATTGATGTAATACACAGTAAACATTAATATTAAGACATTAACTTAGTACCTCCAGTTTTTCTGTAAATACTGTTTTGTCCCTTCTGTAGCAAGAAGCAATGTCTGAGGCACAGCTGAACTCAACCAAATAGAGAGCAATGAGTCACAATGTTGATGTTGTGGTTTAATATATGCATATCTAAACATCTTGTATCTTCATCATTGATACATTTTGTTAATACTGGAAGAGAATCATATAGTAACAATGATGAAAACCTGCACAGTTTGCCTGTAAATACAGTTTTCTAAATTATAAAAATAATGTGATTTTTTTGAGTTACTGATGTTCACAACAAGTATATAATTACTATCAATTGATTCAGGTGTCTGTGGGAGCTTAAAGGCGGGGATGGGGGAAGGGACAATATTTCTTGCTTTTGCCCCTGTTTTATGTGCTTTTGCATGTTTTTTGCCCTACCTGAGAACAAGAATAAACACATATGTGTTTATTAGAAATATAGACACATGAGGGAGTTACAATATGTAACTTTTTTTCCTTCAGGCTTTTCACAGTAAAAATATATTTCCTCTAGGTTTATAATAGAAGTGCCAATAGGTTTAACATCTGCATCAGCTCTTTCTAGCAGCTAATTTAGCCTTTCAAGGGAGCCCCAATGGGTGAATTACAACCCGCTGTTCAAAGCTAGAGGTTGTCTCTCTGAACTTCCATATCTACAAGCTAAGCAGTAACAGTGATGTCTTATAGCTCTCCAGATATAAACAGCTGGGTATGTTTCAGTCGTTTCTGTAGTCTGGTATCTTTTTTTTAAAAAAAACTTTTTTGCCTATTAATACCATATCTGCTTGAGTTCTGAGATGTATTTGTTCAAAATTTGAGTTAGTCTCTCATATTTGCTTGTGCTCTTTTTTCCAAAGGTAACGTATCTTATAAAAAAATCTTTAAAACAAATACATTTGTTAAAACAGTCTAACAATTGTTAATTTTATTTCACTAGTCAATATTGAAACTCCAAGATAAGGTGAAAGGTATAATCTGTGAAATGAAACATTTCGTAGTAGATTTTTCTAGATCATACATACATTAACAGAGTAGCTTGAAAACATAAAGTATCCATGAGAAAGGATTTCATACATCTGAGAGAATGAACTTTATGAAAGCTTAATTCTACTCTACAGTATACCCGAAAACTTATTCTACATAACAAAACAATTCTAAGGAATTTTTATCTTGGATTGAAATTCCTAATGGATGGTTAAATGAGAACTGGACTAATTCAAGTTGGCTTTTACTTAGTAAGGATTGTTCCACACAGCCTGTGGTAGAGTGTCTATATGGGGGGATGTGAGGTAGTGAGGTTTTACTTGATATATACTTAGTTTTATTCTAACAAACTGAAAATAAAGAAGATAGGAGCACTTTATATTAGTTTCATGGGAGTTGGGTCGACTTTGTGAACAGCCAAGAAGCATGTGTTTAACTTGCTAGCTGTTCTTAATTCTTTCAAATTTTAACTGAGAACTTTCACTGCTATAGCAATTACTCTCTTTTTATTTTTTTCAACTGTGTTGTGTAAGAATGTAGCTGATGTTTCTTTCTCTACTCTTCTACAGGAAAAAAAAAAAATGGCCCAGTACATAATTACTGAGCACCTAGGCAGATCTTGCAAAACCCTATACTAGGCGTGAGGGTTTAATGCATCAAGTAATGATGATGGAATGGCAGGGAGGATGCTGAGTATTTGGATGCTGAAAGTATAATTGCAAGTTGTCAAATTTCCTTGATTGCTAAGAAGAAATGTCAGACACTTGAAGTGAGTCAGGATACCTTTTGCCTTAGTTCTTGCAGGACTTCTGAGTGCTTGCTGTATGCAGGCTTCGTGTACTGCTGGGAGCTAAGAAAGAAGATGGGGCTTATATACCAGTGTTGAAAACCTGGAAACTTTTGCATGAGCTTTACATAATATGGGTCTTCTATTCGGTGCAAAAATATTAAGCACATATTATAGAGCTAAACCAGCTTAAACCCCTTCTGCTTCCTTGTGTGATGACATTTTGGGAATTATGTGCCAGTTTGGTTTAATTCATGCAACTAGAATGTAGCATAAAAGAGGACATTTTATTTTGTTGAATTAAATTATGTGTATGATTACATTTAGATAGTGCATCTTATTATATACGTCATGTATTTTCTATGTTAAAATATACTTTTAGTACCTTATTACACAAACAAAACTATTATGAAATAGTTAAGAATATACAATAATGTTCTTTGTAAAGCTATAAATAAAGCTGTAGCAATCTTAAGGTTTTGTCAAGTTTGGCATATGAATAGAAGCGTAGTACCTACTATGGTGTTCACAGCATCATAAATGCCTTTAAAAATTATCATAGTTTTATGCATGTCATGAATCTGTCATAATCTCCAAGATATTATTGAGCAGTTGCAGAAAATTAACTATATTGAACATGTCCTGCAGATAGGTGTGCTACCATATATAACATGTATATTTCAAATCATAATTTAGTCATTCAAGATGAATGTTAATGTTTTCTCAGCTTTTTGATATCATTCCTAAGTACTTGATTGAAAACATCTTAGCTATACAGATATTTTGGTTGTCCACTAAGACTAAGCCTTTAGGAGATTCTGAAATGCTATTTTTCTAATTGAAGTACACTATAATGGCAAAATAGTATAGAGGAGTCTTTGTTTGGGGAGCTGGGGAGGGGATTGTTTTTGTTTTGAGTAACCCTTCCTTGACAATCTGTATTGGAAGCTTGAGTACTTATCACAAAGATAATGGGTGTCTCAACATTTTTATGGCCTTTGTGTATTTTGCCCCAAAATAAATGCATTCTTAAAATACTTGGGAGGATTGCTGTCTTGAGTGTGCCTCCAGCTTCACACCTGGACTGAGTATGGAATGAACATTTTTACAAGGATTTTTATTAGAAATGTTTGTTAGAAAGTAGGTCTTTATGTCAAGAGGAGTGCTTGTTTTAGTAGGGTTTTAGTTTCTGAAGAGCAAAAGCAGAGTCACTATCAAGAGTTGGTTTCAGCAGACAGTTTTTTTCCCGCAAAGCATTTCAGTCTTCAGATGCTTCATGTGGATTTTTTCTAATTATTTTCTATTGATCAAGCAAAATTCTGATAGATATTTAAATATTACATTCTTAGTGCGATACGAATGTTTGGATACTCGTGTTTTAGTATATGTTGTTTTAATACATATGGTATGAGAATGTATCTTAGCATAAAATAAATATCTTCCATGTACCCATGAATTAGTCTGCAATATGCAGACTGATTTATAGATCACAGTAGAATTATGCCATAGACTTAAGTATGAGCAAGAATAGGGTCTGAATAGCCTTTACATGAAATATACTTCATGCGACATCATCTCTGCTAATGAAATTGATTGTTACAATATACAGGTCTAAATGAACCATTTTTCTAACACTCTTTCTGATTTTTTTTTTTCCCTCTTACTTCCACCCTAGAAATTAGTAGCACTTCACTGCAGTTCCCTTACAGGGGCTATTCATGAGATTAAGAGTTTGCAGGGTCAAGTGGGGAGAAGTTTGTTTCCAATCTGTTAAATAATGATCTTAACTCCAATTCTGTTAGGGGTTCTTTGCCTGTGAATGATTGTAGAAGTGACATAGAGCCATATATGATTCAAGTGGTTTGTTTTTAGTTGCCCGGGTGTATTCCTGCATCTAGTTTTTTGGAAATTATTTTAGTATTTCCTACACGAAGGGCAGTAAAGTCTTTGGCTGTCTTGCTTTCCCTCCATCTTTTGAGTTACATCTCTACGCTTCTCTGCACCTGGGTAGAAAATTGTTTTGGCTGTGATATAGGAAATAGGTACTTTTCAAGGTCTCTTAGTGTAACACCTACTGTGAGATTTAACAGAACTTTTAACAGTTTATTTGGTGATGACGGAAGGAACTAATGTGTGCTGTGTGTGTTGTCCAGTAATATCACCTAGTTGCCTCTGGAGTAGCAGGTGACATGAACATCCTATTCTTCTTCAAAGATGTTTTGTCCTGCTCTGCCACAGCATTTTGAGGCGTAGTAGTAAGAGATTAGAGCAATTCCTGTAGCTCCTCCTTCAGCTTCAAAACAACCAATGATCATGGACTTATTTTTTCATATTTTTTAATGTCATCTTTGTGATAACTTTTTTTATTTGTGTTTTTAGTTATGTGGAATTTGCAAAGACCCAGGGAATGCAGTGCTTTATATTAATAAAAGTAACTAAGAAATCAGCCTAGAGCAGTGACAAAAAGAGTAAGCAAATGGCCCCATTAATTCAGCTATTCAATTGTTCAGAATTAAATTATTTTTGGTCTTCATTCAGGAATATTTTTCTTTTAAGATTTTGGTTGCTGACCAATGTCATTGCCACATGAACTGTAACACTTTTCTCCATTAAAGTCTTAAGTATATCCTTTGTGCAGTTGGACATTTCCCAAGTAAAGAAACACACGTAACTGCACACAGAATTTTGAGATGCAGACGTGACGCTGATGAGCACAAGTGACGTTGGAGTTGAAGCACTGCCACAAACTTACACTGGCATTTCTTGTCTGTAGGTGTATGTATGACCATAGTGGACTTACTTACCTTCTATCAATGTGACCACTAAAGCAGTTGATTTATTTCCTGCCATGTTATCTTAGCTCATTCCTTATATAGCCAACATATTTTTGGCAGAATCCGTATTATTCTTTGTGTAACAATTATCATAAAATTTTGTTTAAATAAATTCATTTTTTTGTTCAAATGAGCACATCTAGTTTTGAAGCTTATTGGATTTTATTTTTTCTCCTACTAGCAGCTGCTTTTAGAAAAGTGATGAGTGATTTACACTTGGATGATTACTTTAATATTTTCCTCTAAAGCAATGGGAAAATTAACTTGCAGAGTGGTTTTAATAGTAGTGGCTATTTTGTAGCCCAGATCTCCCCATGCAAAGAGGTCTTTGTGCAGTCTTTGAAGTTTGCATTTTGATCAGAACTACAGGGACATTGTCAAGAAATTCTCAATTCTGCATTTTCTTTGTGAGTCTCCATTATTTTGTATGAGTAGGTATTTTCCTTTAATCTGGAGTTTTTTGTTATATCTGTAAAATGCTCTGATTGGGAAGCTTGACAAAATCATACTATCATTTTGATCTATGCTCAAGTATGACTTCTTTAACAACAAAAAAAATCTAGTTTAACAAATCCAACAAAGAATTGAGCTTTCATTCAGTTCTCTCTGGAGTCACTGAAACACCAGCATCCATAAAAGCAAGCTAGCCTGGTGATCGTTCTGGTGATATGACAAAAGACTTGTTCTGAAAACAGTTACTGAAGTTTTGTCTGTTCTGGAATTCCTTATTGACTATATTCTGACATGTTTTTTTTTTTTTTTTCCCAGTGGCAGTCATTTCTGGCAAATCATAAAACTATTTAAAACTACTTTTTAATCCTGATACGATTTAAAAAGTAGTTTTAAATAATTGTATTCAAGATTATCTCCAAATTCCTGTGTAAACTAGTACTAGATGCCATTTTAATCTTGCTTTAATGTGACTTATTTCTGTAGTTCAATCTTTTTCCCCAGTAAATTGAAGGCTTCTCAACTCTTGCTATCAAAGTTTATACAAGAATCACCTATGTGAGCTGAAATGATTCCATGCATATGTCTTGTAATAAATGAGTAGGGGAGCTGAAGAAGTGCTTTAGAGAAGAAAGATGTGTGATAAATTCAAGTTGTCCAATTCACAGTTGTTTTTCTGATAGTGCTTTACTGTTGTTCAGTTCCTGTTGTTGTCGAGTTCTATTTTGCAGCATATTTTCTCCTAGAATCTTTTAAGACTTTCAGTAGAAAAATTCTTCAAAATTTTTCTTCCGTTCTTAGTATCAATTCTGCCCTATCAATATTGGAAACTGTGATAGCCTGTTTTTGCAAGCTATTACTGCCATGCTTCCTGTAAATGGGTCTGCTCAATGTCATGCTACATGTTACAAAATATTGCATGGTAAATCTTGACTGCTGTTGACTGCAACACAGCTCGGCTCATTAGGGCTAAAGATGACATTGCTAACGTGTGATCCTTTTGGTAAACCTGTTTCGCACCAAAGGAAAATCCACAGTGACCTCTCAAGCAACTATCGTATCTCAATTGAAGGGCAGGGACACATAACTTAGACTCTTTAAGTCATGGTCTATTTGGATAGGGTATGTAGGTACCTTCCTACAGTGTGTCTGTGATGTGATTGTTAGGGTATGTTTGTGAGCAGAGAATGCAGATGTTGGGATGCTTTTTAAGATACATGTCTTCATTGTGAAATGCTCATTTCACAAACTAGAAAAGCAGGAAAGATGCTCAGAATGAACCAGCAATTCCTGTAAAATTCTTAATGTCCGCTTGAAGTACCGTCTTTCTCTTAGAGATAGCAGTCACTTTGTAGTTGCAATGGAAGAGTCCATCATCTTACTGAATGGTTGTTTAAAACAAGTAAATATATGCTGCTTTGTTTTTAAAATTATACCTGATTTGTTCTGCTTTTGTCTGCTAGATTAAACATTCTTTTATATAGGGAGTCAATGCACTACTCAATGTCAATGAAACCCATATTATCTGTAGATGAATGAACCCACGTTTTTACTGTAGGGGTCTTGAGCTGAAATCTCTGTTTCTGTTGTTAAAACAACAGAGATTGCTACCTATAAGCCCTTTTGTTCCTAGTATCTGAGAGTTGATTAAAGTTCAAACAAAAGATTATTTATTTATTTCCTTCCCACATAAAAGGCACATAAAAAAAGTTGTAAAAATAAAAAAGGACCCCTATGATCTTACTTACACTTTGATCTTTTCTTGATGGTTTCTTGAAGTTCATGTCAGCTTCTTTACTGTTCTCTATGCAGCATGCTCTATCTCTCCCTGTAAATTTCCTTGCCGATATGTTTACTTGTATTGACATATCCATAATTTTCTCTCACTGTTTGCTCAAATCCTCTCTCCCTTTTTTAACAGTTTAGTGCCTAGGATTGTCTTCAATTCAAGCTTTGTTGAACGGAGCAACAAGGAATATTTGGCAATCCCATACCTCCTCCCGTTGGGGAATTATGTATTTCTTCTCCCATGTATATTATTGGGGAATCTACTATTTCTCCTTCCTTTTTGTCTCTATTCAATCATGTCATTCAAGAATTAACTTTTAGAGGTTCAAATGACCTGCCTGACATTCTAGTCGTCTTCCTCTCAGGTATAATCGTCAATCTTGCCAAGATGCCTGCGAGATTTGAGCAGTTTCATTCACAACTTCATTCCCAGTCAAGGTGCACCAGGCTGCTAATCCCTGCCCATTCCTATTAACTAATAAGGCTTCTCTGTTTTTATACACGCTGATTCTAAAACAAAGAGACTGGTTAAGGACCTGCTTCTCCACCATGGCTTAAATGTTTGAAGACTTTCATGTTCCCAGTCTTTGGTCCCTTGGCTGCTACTAGTGACATGTTTCTTGTTTCAAACTTTGAAACAGTTGAAACTTTCAAACTTGAAACATTTAAAAAGTGAAAATACTTGTAATTGGCTAATGTCTGAATGAGAATGGAAGGTCTCATCTCAGCAGATCTTTCTTAGAGTGTTTGTTGTTTGCTGTAAGTGCTAAACCACTACAGATTACTTAAAGGGTGTCCTGCTATTTCTTTCCTGATTTCAGTTTAGCCTCCCCAAAAATCAGGTTTCCAGTGCCATTTATTTATTTACTTATTTATTTGTAGAGCCTATCAGAATGGATTACAGGATGGATTAGCCCCTGTCACGATCCCTAAATGCTGAGAGGAGTGGAGAATTTTGAATGGTGCCAGGTAAGCTTCTACTGGGGGAACAAAGAGGAGAGATGGATATGCCAAACGCTCTTCTTTGTCAAATAACCAGGTGTATTGGCAACCCTGTATATTGTGGTATATTTTAATGTTTCAATATTTCATTGTAATATTTCATATAAGCTAGTTGTCTAAGATGCTCGTGTTGTACAAGAGAGAGATTGTTACTTATGAGAAAGAATTTGTTCCACCCTAAAAAGCAATTGCCCTTGGTAGGTACCTGTCGTGTTCTGTAGATGACAGAGAAATTCTGAACAACTAGGGTAGTTCTTTAGGATAATAGACAACTTTAAAAATGTATAATTTCTTAAAAATAAAGCAATAACTTAATTAAAGTGGTTGTTGAAATGATTTGAATTTGAGTGAAGCTAAACTAGTCAAGCCTGTATTCCTTCCTGCACTACCTGTAGTGTGCTATCTGGAAATGCAGTGTTTATAGTCCTTTAATCTCTTCTCAGAGATAGACAACATGCAAATTAATGTTTCAACTAAATTTAGAAATGCGCTTACGGAAAGAATTGTAGTTTTGAAATGTTTCTAAAACACATTTTTTTCTGTATGGTTATAGATTGTTGGACAAATATCTAAGATGAAGTGAACAATAAACGCAATTTCAACTATCAGACTATTATCTTTTCATACAGTCCATAGGCTTCTTTCCGAAGATTGATTTGAAGTGATTAATACTCACTAATTCACAGATATCAGGATACTGAGGTAATTGGTGTAACAGTCTGTAAAACATGATTGTATGTCTAGGGTTCACTGTCAGGATTTGGTTTTCCTCATATTAACTGCAGCCAGTGTGTAATTGGATTATTTTAAAAAATGGAAGCACATATGTAACAGAGAAAACACATGGACTCAAATGAGAAGTTTTGTATAAAACATCCTTTTATCTATGAGTCTACCTCACCCCTCCTTCCCCTGCTGAAATGTATGCTTCCAACCTGCCTCCACCAGATGTGGTGGTAGGCAGCTGGAAGAAAGTGCTCATCTGCAGTATGTAACAAGTAGGATAGAGTGTGAACAGGTAAGATGAGCATGGTTACATTTGCACTTCTTGTGATGTCAGATCCTTTTAAACCGTCCCAGTCCTCAGCATTTTATCCACTATCCTGCCTCATCACTTCAATTGTGCCGATAAAGCTGCTTGTAGGATCATTCAGTTAAAACAACAAACAAAAGGTGCCCTTTCCCATAAAAAAAAAATATTAGTTTCTAATTTGGATCAGTTTTCCAGCTTGGTTTGTCACATGGCTGCACATCGTGTCTAATATTGCACGATTACACAGTTACATCGCCACAATTGAAGATGTGAAGTGTTTGGGGAAAAATATGAAAGAGTGCATACAGAGCAGGGTTAACTTTCAGAATGATCTTTACTCTGTGATCAAATAGTAAATTGCAGATTGATGCTACATACATACTTGTACCATATATTTGCTACCGTATATTTGTAAAGATTTTCTGACAATAGATTGAAATCCTGTAAATAAACTTCACAGTGATGTTATGAATCAGTTTCTGAAAAAGAAAAAGAAACACCACCACACACAAACACCTTAGGTTCACAGGCACTCTAATAAAGGCTACTCTGGTTAGGGCAAGTTAAAAGGCACCATTGGAAATTGTTAAATGAGGCTTGCAATATTATTGTTCAGCTATTGATCACTTACGGCTTGGCAGGATGGAGAGGAGCTGTCCTGGTACAAGTTGAACAAGCTCAGTAAAACACTAGCAAAATAGTTTCCAGTGTGGACATGAAAAGCATAACCTTTATAAACACAACTGTTACAGTATGTAGAAGCTAAATGCTTATTCTGTACAACTGTCACATCTGCTTTCAGTCTCTGTGCCAAAGGGTCAGAGCTCAATCATAATCCTGTTGCACCCCCTGCTGGTTAAAAGCCTGTGCTCATTTTGTTACTTTACACTGAGATAAACATTGCAGTCATTTCACACTTCTTTTAACATTGAATATGAATTTAATTATCATTTGTTTGGACTTCATTTGTTATGAAGTAAAAACAGTTGATTACAGATGTTCACATTGCTAGTTTTTTTTTTACGTTATTGCACATGATTAAACAAAGACTTCAATATTCAGAATACTTCAAGCCATGAGGACAATCTCCCTACACAGATTTTGATTTTTAAAAAGCAGAAGAAATTACAAGAATACCACTACTGAAGAATAATCAAAATTTGAGTCGTGTATGGTGGAGATTACAGGTAGTAGAAGCTAAATGTTTGTGACTGATTGTCAGCAATCTCTTTGTTGTCAAACTAACATGAGAGGAAGTTTGATAACCTCCAGATAAAAGCCCTTTAATTTTTTTTTAATTTTATTTTAAATTCCAATAAAATTTCAGAGGTCTTCTTTGAGGCAGTATTGTTTATGGAATATGACATCTCTGTCTCTACTTTCTGTCTTAATGCCTTGTCATAGTTCTTGATGTCTGCCTGTCAGCACAGCAAGAGGGATTTTTTCATGTCTGAATAGTCACCTTAATGATAGCAGATGGAAACACCACAGGGGGTCCAAGCCCATCACACTGTCATTGTCACAGACTGCCCTGACCCGTTTCCACTCCTCTATTTTTTGTCCCTTTTTAAAGGAGAAATGGATGGTAATTGAAAAGGATCTTAAGCAAGACTTAGGAAGCTGCAGACATCGGAGTTGCTGCTATCTCTCTATGTTTGCACAAATAAAGTATTAACCTTTTAAGCATGGATGACAGTAGAAAGAAAACTAAATTGGTAAAGCTTTATAATTTGTATTGGCCTACTGAAGCTTCTTCTTTATTCCTCCTCAATCTGTTTCATCCTCATCGTGGGTGGAGGTTGCTTAATTTTTTTTAGACTTATCCTTTCTTTCTTGGAATTATTTTCCTAAAGAAAAAAGTGTACATTGCCTATTCACTGCTGTGCTATCTGCTGAAACATCATGTAGTTATGCATATTGACAGGACACTTCCAGATTTCTTTATTAAAGCTGCTGAATAAAGAAGCTATTAAAGCTTCTTTATTAATGCTGACCATTAGATTCATTATCTGTGTGACTGTCTGATTTATTCTTTATAATGTGTTTTATAAAATCTTGCAAATTACAATCAAGTAGAACTTAAGGTTTTGTTTTGTAATGCTCTCTTAAAAAAAATAATTGTAAAATTAGAAAGTGATATGCAGCAGGACGGTGGAAGAGAATTTTACTTATATATAAACTTTTTCTTACTACACTGTACAATCTTTTAAATACTTTACCATAGAAGAAAAATTAAATCCTAGTGATTTAACTGGCTTATAACTAACTTGAGAAAGTTTGAAGTTTGTGATGCGTAAGGCTTAAGAAAGTGTTGGTTTGGTGTTTTGAATTTCCTTTTTGCCATGTGGAATTTCTGTACCTTTTTGATAGATCTTAAAATTTAAGAAATGACTTCAAATATTTTTCTAGTCCTAATACTTCTCATAGTTCTGGGTTTTTAGATGCGTGTTTTATCTACTTCTAATTTATTTAGCTGTATTTTGGCTAGAATACATGGAATAATTTCCCAGTTAATAAGAGCCGCTGTAACCTGCTCTAAAAATCTCCATTGCTAATTCAGATTATGTAAAAATAAAGAATATCTTAAAGTTTTGTGACATTGAATAGAAGCAAATTCAGGATGCAGTAGAAATAGGGGTAACCTTTTTATATATGTTGTAGTGTGTTGTATTTAAATGAAAATGTAACAGTATCAGAACCCTAAACATCTTTAGACACTACAAGGTAAGATCAGAGAGTTAGTGTTTTTCCAGAATCACCCTGAGATGCCTCCATCCAATTAAATTAAACAATAAGTCCTGAACTAGTCAGTTCAGGAATGCTGCTAGGCACTGCTGCTAGGTCTGAATCATTAGGTAATGAGTTATGTTAAAAAATCTGGGTGTGTTTGGACTCTTTGGCCATGCCAGTGATCAAAGAAATTGATTTAGAAGATGCTAATACTATACTGCTATGCTAAGTATGTATTTTGTAATATTCTACACAATTTATGAATCCGTTAAATAAAACCCCCAAAAAACAGTAGTAAAACTTGCAGTCTTTAGTTAGAAAAGATTCTGGCTGAAAGATATATTATTCCAGTTATTTTACTAACATCTTTATTACTTCACACTGAATGTGAGTATATATAAAGTATCAGAAAATTACAGCTTTGGTTAGTATTAAGTTCAGATAATCATAGTATTTCATTACTTAATTTAAAAAAAGAGTATGATCTCTTACTGATTATTAAGAATGATTATTTATCATTATCAAGACTAATTGGAAAAGTAGTTTTATTCTTCTGTTTTATTCTCTGTCACTCTTAGGATTTCCATAGCAGGACAGTAAGCAATTGTGCAAATAGCATGGTCTGTTCTGTACACATGGGTTGGTGTATTTTTTACTGTGCTACAGAGGTCTATTTCAGTCTGTTAGAGAATTCTTAGTATAAAATGAAACTGACAACTTACAATGGCTAATTTCACCAGAGTTAATTAAAAGTGGTTTATTGAAGTTGATCTGCCTGCTCAATACCCCTACAGTAAAAAACAAGCAGACAAACCAAGAAATTTCAGGGAGGAAAAAAAACAGGATTAAGAAAAAAATCCCAGAAGCCCCCAAACCCTTAGCCTTGTTTTCTGATTATCTGCTTGAAAGGCCCAAATTGACAATGGGAAAATAAAAGTCCATGCAGTGGAAGTGAATTATGCACAAAACAATGGAAAACAAGCACAGTCAAAATGCTAAAGGAAAAAGACAAAATTGTGTTTTCTATAACTTGATTTGTATCTGAAAATAATCATGTATTCTTTAAGATGTCTCTTAGAATATTCCTTCTGAATAAGAGAACCTTTTGTTCATATTCTTTTGTTTTTCTAATAGATTGAACGCTTCTAGATATATGTCTGTACTAAATGCTCTACCAGTAATGGTTTTCAGTGCATGTCTCAACATTTGTAGTTCAGTCGTATAATGTGAAGACAGAAATGCATCACTTGCTAACATATTCTCTAAAGATACCTATAATGGTTAGTTTATAGCTCACGAGTAGTAACCTATTATCGCCTTTATTTTCCATGTCATGACAGTTACATAGTTCTGATATCTTTCTCTCCAGATGATTTTTATTGTGCCAATGGAAAAGTTACCGCTACATGAGTAGTTCAATGTGGTTGGTATCCATAACCTATAGGTTAATGAAGTTTAAATGCTGGCTGCTGAGCAAGTTAGTATCTGAGGCAGAAGCACCAGGCCTAATACCAGCACTTGGCTGTTAGATTTCTAATTTTCTTTGCAATATACCAAAAGGCAGTGGAGGCATATTTCCTCTCTTTAGTCATTCTGCAGAAGTTCTGTTACGTTTGTGTATTGTTTGTGTATATGTAATTTCATTATTATGGTTTTGCATTTGTCTGATTTTTTTACTCATGAAGGTCAGCTTTGGTGTTATTTCCATTTCTCAGGCCTCCCTTAAATCGTGTTCTGGATTTGACCTTTGACTGAGTGACTACAACTGGAAAGGATAACATCACAGGTATTTATAGAAGTTTTCTGTATCAAAATGTTTATCTGCAGATTGGATGCGACTTGTAAATTGTTTCCTGCTTTATCTAAGTTCTCTGGAATAATACCATCAGGCTAATAGGAAAAAGAGGGGGTGAAGGAATTTATTTTCAACTTTTTTTTTTAAAGTCATGTAAATCTCTGTAGATCTATTACAACTGTAGTTCACAATATGGCCCTGTATAATCAATTCCTCATAAAATTTCAGTAGGTTTAAAAATTAAGTGTCCAGCCCATGGAGTCTTAAGTTGTATGCATTTACAGAATTAGGATCTGCATTTCCACTGTTTTGTAGACAGATTAGTTGTAAAATAGTAGCAGGAGGGAGTCAACTGATTCGCAACAATGGTGGCCTTTTTTGTTATTTCTCTGATGTCTTTAGATGCTATTGCTCACTGGCTTATTTTTGAGGGATAGATGAGGTTTGGTCAGTCGAGTTCTGTACAGCTGCTGTTATACAAGTATTTAATATAATGTTTTATGTGTCTATAACAGGAAGTCACAACTTCCACTTAACTGCTGCTTCTTTCTTTTTTTTCCTTCCTTATCCAGTTTTGGTGAGATAAGAAAGAAGGTTTGCAGTACTGCACTGTGAATGCATCACTTTCCCTGTGGAATGCCTCATTTGCAAATACAGAATATGAAAGGATTCCATAAGGGTGAAAACTTTAGAATCAGGGCAGATTTAATTCATGATTGGCATGGGATAGCATTCATCTTTCACATGGAAAAAAATGGAACTTAAAATGAAGTATACATCATTTGATGTCTTTTAGCTACTGGAGAAATCCTCTTGTCATTGAAGGAAAAAATCCAAAGTTGCAAGGAAACTTTCTAGTTCCCTGGAGACGGGGTACTAGAAAGCTGGTTCACCATTATTCTTTCTTCCTGCCTAGAACTCACAATTTAGGGCTCATGCCAGAATTGTGGCTGTGAGAGAAAACATGTCTGGAACATTGCTCTACTCCTATAATCCCTGGAGTGTGATTATTTGGAGCATTCACTTTTATGATACACTTGTAACAGCAAAAATGGAATTGGATAATCTTTCATTCCAGAGGAATTGGAATTAAGGCATTGAACACAAGTATCTCTTCTTTTGTGATTTGAGTTGAGTTTATACTTGCCAGTTTTAAAAGCCAATCCCTTGTTTACTCTTAGTAGGGAAGTTTGTACAAGAATCTGAGAAAATTTCCAGGGTACAAAATAGCATAAACTGCAGAGATAGACCAGCCCTGACTTGAGGAGCAATTGGATTAATATAAGGTTAGTATATTTATTTTTGTTGCAGCATAGTGAAATTGCAGATTTGAATGTTTTAAGACCTTGAATGTTTATTTTATAGTTCTGTGAACAGTCATTGTGCTGTTCCATGATCTGATATTTACAAAATATTGTAAATTCATATTCTCCAAAATTGAACACTTCCAACATTTCTTCTTGCAAAAAACTGGGAATTGAAATAAAATCCAGAAGATTTATATATTAAAAAGAAAAGGGGTTGCCGGAACATACCTTTGTATTTATATAAAATTTGAGTTTAGAATATTTTTCTGCTACCATAGATTTCTACATAAAGTACAGTATATTAAATTATAAAGTGCATTAATAGCTGAGTATTTAGTTTTTTAGGTACAGTTATGAATGTTAGAACTAAATTAAAATAAGTAGGTGTTTTAACCCAAAGGGTAAAGTACTGAATTAGGATGGATGGTATGAACAGCATGAAATAGATATCTACACCTGAACTAGTTATCTATTCTCCTCTTATAGTTAACTGGATGTAATACACATTTGTAAACAACTGCTCATTTCATCCTTAAGTAAATTTCTACACAGGTTTGCTGAATTGTACTCCATTGGTGCTTATTTCTCTTCATCCTCTAGAGACGTTAATTAGCTCAGATACCGATATTTAAACTGAGCTCATGTGAGCCTCATCTCTACAGCTATATATGACTTGGCAATGGACAAACCAGCTTGGAACTTCTTTTTTTTTGTCTGACTCATCTGTATTGTCTTAAATTATAATTTAAGTTATTTTGGCCAGGAGGCTCATCACGAAGTGCCTTGCTGCTGTGATACTGCAGTTTGTGTATAAAGCTCAGTAGACAGAACTGAAACTGCTAGTTCCCCTTCCTGATGGTATCCAGGGTTGTTCCCAGAGAAGAACATGAGAACTGGTTAGCATTCCTGTGATGTGAACATGTGCACGACTTGTGGTAGCAAGAGAGTAATATGATTAACATCTGTTTAATAGTAAATTTAACTGTAAAGTTAACTGAAATGGTGCTTAGACATCACCCAGTGTTTTTAGGTATCATCAGTTTGCAGTGATTAGGTTTTCTGGCCTGGCATGTTCATGTTGCAAATGTCATCTGGTGTCTTTCAAGCCATTTTATGATGAGAAACAATTGCATATTGCTAGTGCCTATATGTTGTAAAAGTTAAGAAGATAGCTAATAAAGGTTAAAAACAATAGTGGAAGTATATACTGGCTTTGAAATTTGAAAACAGGATGAAAGAATCCAACAATTAAGCATCTGGAATGAACATCATTATATTGTAAGTCGTAATATGATATCTTCAAGAGGGACGCCTTAAAGCTAAATATAGGATAAAGGTGCCAGATAGAGTATTTTCCATCTTCAGAAATTTAAAGCTAGGTGACATACAGAAAATACTAAGAGGATTACACACTATGGAGGGAAGAGGCTCAGATGCATGTTCTGGATGCATATACTTGGAAAATGTCTTCAGATTTAGGTATTAGAGCTCAGCCCCTGGCTGTTACTTTTAATCTTTTATTGACAAGTAAAACCTTTCCAGCAGAGTGGAATTTGGGATTTATAATCCTTGTGCATAAGCCATGGATTGTAGCTAACCTTGACAATTACAACCTGTTGTTCTTTTATTACTCTTGAGAAAAATGGGCTATAAACCCATAAATTGGGAGAGATAACCATCAATTGATATAATCTCTTGGCATTTTATCAGGTCACATCTTTTGAGCAACTAGTATTGCCGTTGTAGAATTCATCGTAGTGTACTTTGGTGAAGAGAGATTTAGAAGATTTAATTTTCTACCCTTCTATCTTTTTGATCTTTTGCAGAATACATACAGCAATTTTATTTTTTTCTGTAAAGCTTACTTTTTTCCATTCACAATCAGAATTTTTAGTGCTTTATGGGCAATTCAGATCCATTCATGTTGTATGCTGTGTATAACCATCCAATCGAGGTATTTAATAATTAGTTTATTTCTAAGGATGGTCATTTTTGATAATCAGATGCTGATATCAGATGGATATAATCCTCATATATTTCTTAGAAAAAAATGCAGATTAGATCTTTTAGACATGCATGTTCCTTGCGAAAACATGTTGTTTAGAAACAACAGAGTTGATTTGATTCTCCATTTCATCATAGTCTTCCTACTTTTCTAGGAAGCATGGTAGCATTTCTTGCTACAAGAGAAATAGGAGTAAAACAGTTATTTATAATATATCTTTAAGATTGGATTGCCTTTGATAGACGACGATTATTCCTGTCCTCTTAATTGACAATAAAGGGAGCATATTCAAATAGTAGTTCATATTCATATTCTGAATAGAACAATAAAGGATCTTTGATAAAGCCAAAACCAATTTAATTGCTAGCCAAAGGCATAGGATCCTGCAAAGGAATAAAACTATTGGAGACCACGGAAAGTCTGGAAAACTTTGACTAGTTTTTTTGGTTGCTGTGCTGTTTTAGCTCGACAGTGTAGCATAATGTAATGCCGTAAACTGCAAATACTCAGCTTTCCAAAGTAATTCCTGAAGGAAAGGAGAAGATTGCCTTCTTGGAATAATTTAATGAAAACAAGTGGAAATGAATGCATCTAAAACCTCTAAGGAAATTTCTTAACAATTAGAAAAAATAATACCATTCATAATACACAGTATATTAATCTCCAGATTGTATTAATGTGAAGATTAATATACTGTAATCATAAAAGATACAAGATGTGTGTTCAATCATCAGGATTGTTTTTTGGTGATAAAGGAGGGATAAATAGGTTTGAGCTGCCTGTTTTCTTTCATCTTGCTTTTTGAAGTCATCTAAGAAAATTTCTACAGTAAATTTTCAAACCGGAGGAAAGATAGATGATCTTCTCAGACCATCTTTACCAACCGATATTTTTATATAGATAGATCTGAACTACTGACTAAAAGGTATTTGTGTGGTGCTGTGAAGGAAGATGTTCAAAAAAACAAAATAATCATAGGTTTTCCATATATAATATCCCTAAGGCTGGGAATTGTGAACCTAGAAGCAGTTTGTTGTAGAGGCTTTTTAAGCGTAGCTGACATTTGCAATGAGAAAGTACTGACAGGACATCTCCATTGACATTGATAGCAATTCTCTTCATGCTTAATTTTTTTCTTGCACCACAATGTCTTCTATTATTTTAAAGCATTACAACAAAATACAATTAAAAATGAATCTATTAATTAACAATAATAAAGTAAATTCTATTTAAGGAAAAAATCAAGCTGTTCATTTTTAACAAGGCTTTAAGTGATCTGGAATCTGTAGTAAGTGCACATGTATCAACAAAAGCAGTTCAATTTACAATTTCATTAGATTTAACTAGCAATGTTTGAGACTTGGAAAAACTTTATATTGGCTCAAAGACTACAGATTTGTTGCAATCTTGTGCAGTTCACTGAACTTTTTTTCTGTGCATACATATTTCAAGTAAACTCTGTAGTTTTAAGTATAACAAGTGACACGTTATGGACCCTAAATCGTTGCACTGTGAAATATGCACAGAAAAAGGACAAATGAAGATATCAAGGGTCTGTTCTATTTTGCACTGAACTGTAAAATGCCACCCTTGTTGTACAGAAGATCACTGGTTCTGAGCAGGGCTCATTGACTGCTAAGTTGTGGATAGTGTTTCACTTTCTGCAACTCTTAATATCCTGGGTTATCCAGGCATAATGACCTCTCTATTTGTGACACATTGTTGAATTTTCTGGTTCTTTTAACTTATTCAAGCCTTTTTTTTTTTTTTTTTCCCTCCTTCCTTCCCCTTTCCATTCAGTGGAAGGCTGGAGTGATTCTGAATTGAGCTGCAGAGCTGCCTAGCTCTTGGACAGCCAGTTACATTTGAAATCACTGGTGGCACATCTGTAGATAAATACAAATACAGAAAAGATATTAATCTATGCTAAATATCTTATATATAAGGTTGTATAAATGTTTTGGATAATACTGTAAAATCTGCATTTTTTTTGTTTTCAGTAGTTGTTGAATCTGATACAAGTACTAGTACATGTTGGAACATTCTTTGTATTATAGTTGTCATTTGACATTCATTTTTGGATGTAAATTAGGTTTTATAACTAGCTATTAAATTGCAATTGAATCTTAATATTTTATCTCTTAAATATTTTAAATGCTATAAAGTTTTGAATAGTGTAAGAACATGACCGCTTCAAAACAGGGAAAGAAAGCAGTAGTGTGTAGCATGTACACTACACATGTAGTGTGTAGCATTTGGTTTCTAGGCCTGAATGTTACCTCTTATCTTGATCTGAAATCAGTTAATTAGACAACTGGGGGAAAACCTGCTTGAGTTTTTCAGGTGTCCGGAGATGTGGCAAAGTGGAAAACCTAAAAATCAATTACGATGTTTAATGAGCTTACACTGCACTGTGTGCAGTTACACCAGCAAAGGTGTATTTTACACTTACAGATTGATAATACTTCATATCCTTCAAGAGTCCTAAAATAATCGACTTTACATATTTACTATCTTTTTATCTGCACAAGCACCTGTAAATATTCTGGTGTTTAATATTACTCTGCCACCCTAGGAAGGTCAAGGGGAAAGGTCTCTAATAGGTTATATGTATTAACTTGTTCAGCATGAGAGATCTCTTGCTGAGATGGATGTGTTCCCACTGGCATAGCTCTGAGGGGTCACTGTGCCTTCTATGTCTATATGTCTTGGAAAAGAAACATATTGCATAGGTTAGGGGGGATGTTTTCCTAGACCATTGGGCACATTGATTTTTATATTCATGGTTATGTAGATCAAATTGAAATAACCTAAAGGGGGTTGATGTGATACTCTGAGATTGTTACAGATGTCAAGATTCTTAGTAAGTCTGTATGTTTCTGCTTCTTCATAGTGCCTGTAGAAAAATAGTGTATGGTGTCATTGAGATCTGTCAGCTACTGATACTTAGGGGACAAACATCTCTCTCCTACCTTTGTTATGTGGTCCATAGACATTTCCTAAATACATTAGATTGTATACTGAACCTAGTTTTGGTTTATTTACATGTAAAGCAAGTTTACACAAGTCATAAACACATGTTCATATATTAGAAAATGTTTTTGTAAAGACCCTGAAATTATAGGCTAGGAGCAACTTCCCTCTTTCAATATGTCAAGAAAAATTTGATTGTAATGAAGAAATACTTGGAGGAAACAAATCATGGACAATCATATAATACTATACTGTTTTCATCCTTTCATTTGGACATTAGACTACTGTTATTGGAAACAGCATTAGATGCTGTTTCTCATCCATTTTAGCAGCCTGAGAGAATGGACATGCTGTTCCCATTACTTTGTCTGTTACCTGTCGCTATGCTGCAACATTTATTCATCAGTAAATATTTGTCAGCTCTACTCTTCTCTATTTGATTTTCATGGCATTGTTTGCTACTATATTAGTCAGTCATTAGTATATTATGAAAAGTGAGGTTTTTAATGTTTCCAATACTTAATGGCTCTAGAACTCAATTCTAGTTCGTGCTTTTTCTTATTGCAAATTAGGCAGTTAGTAGGTCTGTTTCAAAAATGCTGCATTTCTCTATGTATTTTCTATCACATTCACTTTATCTGTAGTGTCATCTTGTTTTAACTTGCAGCATATGTAGGCCAACAAAGCCTGACATAAAGGAAAGCAGAATAATACAGTGTAATGATATGTGACACATTGTTCGTATTGAGAGGGAAGCTCGCTTCATTGGAATTAATAAGTGTTACTGACTGTTTGCCATTAACTTATGGACTCCTATGTATGTGTCCCCTGCCCCTTTGATTTCAGCATAAGTGGTGGTCAAAATATTTCTATCATACTTAGATAATACTCAACACTCTAAAATAACTAAGATACTCATCTAGGCAAGGGAAATGCAAACCTAACACCCTGAATTGAATCAGGCAGAGAAAGGAATTCCCACTAGGAAGAAATCTGACTGGAGAACTAGCGATTATTTCAGAGTGGATCAAAAATTCATGTCATCTATGATAAATCTGTCCTGTTTAGAGCTGTGTCCAAAATGTATTTCCACTAGAAGCTTTTGCTTTTTTTTTTTTTTTTTGAAAGGCTTTAATGATTTTCTAGAAGGTCTGCTTGAGGGCCTACATACTGTTTTCACATGCTCGTGGGTGGTTTTTACTTCATGTGAGTGATGTGTTTAAGTGACTAACAGCATAGTCCCATCACCACTTTAGCCTGTCTTGGCTGGAGCTGCCACTGAGCCCCCGCTGACCAACACCAAGTCCTCCAAGTTTCATTGCTGTCTGGCACGCTGGCACAAATGTGAGAAGGGCACACAATGAACAGATTGGGGTACCCACAGATATGGGTAATCACTCTTCATTTTCCCAGCTTAATTTTAACTTAGGCTAGTTCTGTTTATATTTGTTGCATCACTGCTGAATGCTTTGTGCTGGCCCAGAAAGATGGCTGGAGGTCAGGCAAAAAGACTAGAAGAGAGGAGTGGGGAAACTAGAATTACTTAGTGGCATGGTTAAATACGGGGAACATCTACTGCTTGTAGAATAAGGAATTGTCTTATTTTAGGAGATGGAATCTTAACTCATAATACATGTAGGCAAATCTGAAAAATGTATCAGAAATATAATTTAGCATATTAAATAAAAATCATAATGCACTTGGAGCTGAAGAATTATAGGGAAGTTAATACTAAACTGTCCATCCAAGGTGAAAGACAGCAGGAGAATTAATATTATTGAGTTGTGGAGAATATTTTCCTCAAAAGATTAGGCACCTTACTGTTTCCTGTACTCATGATGTTGAATGGATTTAAAATAAAATTCAATGTCTTCCTAAATTGATAATGACTGCACTCATGGGAAAATTCTGACAGAAAACTACATTGAAAAATGATATATTAGAAGCTTAAAACTTGAGCTTTATCGTTAGGAATGTCTAGTAAAATTGAAGGTCAAAACAAAAAAATCTTTTAACATTGTCAAGTGTTGCTCAACTTGAAAGCTATGAAAAAGCAAATCTAGGGGTGATTGAAACTGAAACTGAACCAAACGTAATCTATGAGCTAAGATTTTTTTTATGGAGCATTCTGCCATGCTGGCAAGGCTCAAAAGTGTACTAAGTAGGTAATTGATCTGATTTGTTAATGAATTAAAGCAATAAAACCTTTTGATCCCAGAACTATGAGAAAGCTCATTCTTCTGTATGGTATGTTTTGATTTCAGTGTGTACTGCCTTAGATTTTTCTATTATTCTACATGGAAATGCCTACTTAACTTTGTCGCTCATAATGAATTACATATGATTACCTAAACATGGATGTAAATATTAATTTCTTCCTGAGAATTTTCAAATTGAGGCAATTTTGGTATGAAACCTTCAAAGATCTTACACATTTTTCCCTTAGGATAGAAAAAAAATTATATAACTGAGAATTTGGTAACTTTCTAAAATATAAAGTTATTTACATAGAGTAACCTTTGTGACATTGCCTATATTAACTTTTCTCATGATTTCTGAGATTATTACACTTTTGTGATTCTGTTCATGTAGCCCCTCATTTTGCCATTCATTTTGATGTAGCCCTGCCTTTGTCCTTTCCTACAGGCTCACCCTGAGTTTGTCCTGACCTACCTAGAGGAACTAAATGCAAGAGAGGAGGTGACCCAGACAGAAAACCGCATTCACTATGGGGCCTGGTCTGCCGCTCATCATGAGATAGACAGCAGCTCAGCAGAAGAGGTCACAGTATCAAGCCAGAGGCTGGTCAGAGACAATCCTTTGAAAAACACATTCTGAAAAGAGAAGTTGATGTCCATGCCGGTATTTTATTTCCGAAAATAAATGACCTCACTTGGTTTCTTAATTTAATACAATAATCATATATTAGACAAATAGTCTGCAGACAGTATTTTAATAAATAAGCATATATTTCGTACATATTTCTGTCTCAGAACAGTTTGGGTTTATCAAATCATAGCATATGGCATATCTGAAAAAACATCTGAAGTTTTATGTTTTTTATGTGGAAGAACTCAAGAAAAGTAAAAAGAAATAAAAATCACTATATTCATTTAGATTTATATTTCTTGATGTGTATTAATATAGCTGTTTATTTCAGACATTCTCTGTTGATAAACAGCATTCCTTGAAAAAGTAGGCACACATTATTTTAATTAACTATATATAAATTACATGGTTGTTCTCTTAGGTTCTGCAAAAAAATGTCAACAACCCCAGTCAGAAACAACTTTCAGGACCTTTGGACGCCCATTTAATGTTTGCAAATCCCCTAGGGGAGACTACACAGCTGACAGTGGCACTGGTGAGGAAACTAGAAGAGAAACATCCTAAGGCCTCAGCTCAAAGGTAAGCCACTGACAGAACTGATATTTATTGTTCAATGACATTAGATGTTTTCCTTCAGTTTCATGTAAGATTGATTTCCTGGATATTATTGAAATATCTCAGAAACCCTCTGGCAGATGAGCAAAAAAAGATTTTTGACTAAAATTAATGAAAAAGGGTGACATTTGTCTGCTTTTTTTTTTTTAGGTTGATGTGTACAATGAGTTTGATAGTAATTGTGAATCTACTTTTTAATTCTATATATAAAACACATTTTACACAAATTATGCAAAGAAAAAGGACCTCTATCAATATTAGAGTGTGTTTTCTGCTACAAGATTTCAATTTAAATACTAAGTGATTTTTTATAAGCCTGAAAGTCATGCTTAGGCAAAATTCCAAGTGATAGTTGTTTCCAGTATAGAAATATATTTTAATTTAAATAAAGGTAATATTTTTAGTCACATCTGTTACAGAAGGTACCAAACTATTGTCCTGGTTTCAGGCTTCTTTAGATAACTCTTTTACTAAGAATGATGTTTGGCTAGTTTTATCTGAGCTATTGTACTTTGTATTTTTTAGATCGTAACATCAAAAAAAAGAAAAAATCCTTTCATGTGAAAGGCCAAAAGCCACTAGACACAGCTTATTATTAAAATGAAAGTTGAGCTTATTAATGTTGTTGCAACTAGAGGTAGTAAGTTAATGATAGTAACGTACAGAGAACTGCAAACATGACCATAATTGGTTTATCTAGCTAATATTAATGTTTCCAAGGGAAGAAGAATTAATTATTTATTGGTTATCACACATGAAGCTAAAATCTTTTTTTTGAAATGTGAACACACATTTCATTTAGAAGACTGTGTGCAGTCAACATAGCCTTTAAACACTGAATGTTTGACTTAATACACCTTTTTGCATTTCTTTCCCAGAAAGTGGATTTGTGCACATTGAAGCGTTTTCATGAAAAATAATCAAGTACAGGAAAAAAAGCCCACAGCATATTAATGCTAAAATGATGTCATTTTACTGAAAAAATATTTGGAGTTAACTGTCTAAATAATGGTTATTAATTCAAAGCTGCTGCAGTCTCCTTCAACAGGAAAAATACCAAGTGATTTAAACTCTCTTGCTGCCATTTCTATTTTGATGAACTCTCTTTTCAGATAACTGTCCTGCTCAAGTTATTTGTATTTTTTTGTTAAGACTTGTTATTGAGAAGAGAATAAAACTCTCTTAAGGAACTCAGCCTTAAGTAGGCAACTATGCTGCCCAAGCGTAGGTGACCATTGGCAGTTTTGGTTTTGGTGCTGACGAATGTTGCTACAGATTAGCGCGAGTCTTCTG
>JAUBNY010000948.1:1118117-1128230 GCA_032275445.1 Crypturellus soui
GCATGCGAGTGTCTCTGATTTCCAAATTCCTAAGATCATCCTGGCTGTATGAAATAATAGTTCCCTTCATCCCAGCACAGGGAGGAAGGAACCCCAGCCTACAAGGAGTAAAGATGTATGAAGTTCTGTTCTACTCCATGGTTAAGCAACCATGGTTAAGTTCCTAACTCTCTAATTCATTATTCTCTAGGTAAAAAGAAGAAATATCACCATAGTTCAACATTTGACCAGATAGGTGTTTTGAATGAGTCTGAACAATAGGGCTTCCATTCCAGAACAAAATGGACCTATTTAAAGGTAAGCTTATATTAATTCTTAAGTGAATACTTCTAAGTATGTACTTTTCCTCCCAAATGCTTTACTTCTTTTGTTGTGGAAATACTCTGGTTAAGCCTTACACTTGTGGTCATAACTGTGAAACATCTCAGCTTTTTATCAAAACTTGTAATTTCTGGAAGGTTTTTAAAAATTTTAATAAGCTATTTCAAAGCCACAAATCAGATTTCAGTAATTTTAGATGGATGAGAAAACATGTTTATTATTAAACTAGAAAGGTACAAACATTTCTGAACTTGACAGCATCCCATGGAAGATATATTTCCTGCTGCTACAGAAACATTAAGGTGATCCGAAGGTAAATCAGCAGTGACAGATCAGTGACCATACTGCACGCTCAGCGTCCTCAAGAGAACCGTGTTTGACTGCATAAGTCATGCTTTTCTTGTCTAAACAGTTTTCTTATCCATAATTAACGCGAGGATTTGATAGCCATAAAGTGTTTATTTGCAAAGTGTTCTCAAGTAAAATAAAAAATAGCTCATGCTGTGACTGCCTCCCTTTCTGTTACTGGCCTACAAGTTTGGACAGAGCAGTATATAAATTGAAGTCTCTGACATTTTAGTGTTGCTGTAGCAGCTTCAAAATAGAATACATTTAAATCAATTACAAAAGAAGCCAAGATAAGATTTGCAATATTGCCAAATATGCAAAATGCACCTCAGGAGTTTTTCTTTTATCTCTGTAGACTTTATATGCTTACATTTCTACTGATGGTAGTAGGAGATGCTCCATATTTATACCTAAGAATAAAAATTATTTATAATTATAAAGGGACATTGCAGTAACTTTATGCAATGGACTTCTTCCTTCAAATTGTTTTTAAAGAGGCTATCTGATTACTTACAAAGGGGCAGAAGCTGTTCTGCGTCCTGAAAAATCATGTGCATTTTGGGATGGTTTCCAATAATAAACTGCTAAAAAAATCTTATTCTAAACTACTGATTTCTAATTTTATTGTAAACAATGTCCAGTTTAGGAAGATGAAAAAACTTTTATTACTGTTATGACAGAAAAAGGATTATTATCATTTTCTGTTAGCACCAAACTCCCAATTTTCTTCTAGCTCTTACTGGCATTGTCATTCTCTGCTCCAAGAGCAAGGGAAGCAGCAGATGAGACCCTGTTTTGTGACAGATTGCTCCATATGAGATTAGCCAAAGAACTGCTGGCTTTCCGAATCTGCGCATTAAGTCTACAGTAGTTTTATTGTGCTTAGTATCATGTTGGAAACAATAGTTGTGAGCAAGTTCAGACAGAAGCAGAAATAGGGTTGGTAGAATGATTATCACAAACACAGCAGCTATGATACAGTCTACAACATATAGGTGATAGCAACATCAAAAGCAAGGATTTAGTTGCCATGATATCAGTACACAGGAGGGCTTTCTGTGGACCAGCCAAACATTTTCAAGCTTGGGAAATGTTGGGGATCAGCTTCCTGCTGAGGCCCTCAACTAGGGAAGTTTTATTTCCATTTTGCAACACAATAAAATTAAGCTCACATATTACTTTTTTTTTGAAAAATAAAAAATAAAAATACTACCATAAAATAGTTGTATGCAAACTTTTCTCATTCTTTTTCCTCGTAAGATTCTCCATATCCTTGTTTAACAGGACTGAGATGACACAAGATATATTATGTCCTCCGTGAAGAAGGGTTTGGATATGCTTAGATGAGGTGCAATGAATGAGAAAAAATAATCTAAAAGCATTCTTGTTTGTAACCTCCCTTCTTTAAGGATATTGCAGCAAAAGAACCTGCAAAAATGCTGGGTATTCATATGCAAGTACTAGAGTACAGTTAATTTTAGCTTCATACTTAATTAAAATTCCTCAATTCTCTTGTGAAAAAAAATATTCAAAGGTAGGTTCTATTTTCAAAAAAAAGCAGAAAGAAAGGAAACTTGGTGGTGGTACCCTCTTTAAGGATTAATCTTGCTCTTATTCATTATTATTAGATAAAAAAAAAGTAAAGATACTAAATTAGGTGACTTAAAAGGATATGAAATACATCAGTAGCCTTTTCTTCAAAGATAAGAGTAAAAAAGCTACCAGTTGGAATTTTTACTTGTCTTTCTTCCTTTGATGGACAAAAGCCTTTTGAGATGAATACAGACTTAAAAACACTGAAATTACTTAAATACAGTAGAAGAGTTAACCTTTTTGACGTCTTCAAATGTCCCAAAACCTGCTAAAAATGTTCAAGGCAATTCAATGAAATGAATTCAAAGCACTAACATCTCATCTGCAACTATGAGTTGAAATAAGCCTTTTATTTGAAAAGCTCTTTCTCCTTCCATTTCCCTAGTTCTCCTCTTTTCTTTTCTATGACTTTCTATTCTTTCTCTTCAGTCATTTCCCTGTCTTTCCCATCTGTCGTCGTCGTCATCTCCTCGGGGACTGAGTTGGTCCCATTTCAGGTGCAATCCCTAACAGTAACGGAGGAGATGTTGCTTGTAGGAATGCCATGTCAAGTGGGGATGGGACACTTGGAGTCTTGGAAATGCCACTGCATTAGAAGATGAAAGCAAAAGACAATTAGCACCCCCCCCCCCCAAAAAAAGATTCTGTGACCATTGCATGATTCTTTGAGGTAGGTACTGATTGGGAGTTTAAAACTTGGCAGGGGGGAAAAAAAAGAAAAGTGAGCATCTCTGTTCAGTAGTATGCCTTGCATTTGCCTAACAAATATGAACATATTTAGCCTATCACAATTACAAATAGTATCATAAACATTTGGTCAAACTCTCAAGTAATAATAAAGAGTGAAATAAAGCTGTTACATGTTTTTATTTTAATTATTAAAGTATCACAGTTAATTAACTGAAAGCCTTATTTTCAATAATGTCTTAGCTGAAATTGAGACTAGTGTTAGCCACTATCTATTTGGAGTAAGAAAATGGTTTCTTACCTTCTTAGTATCCTATAAGCCTATAGTATAACAACATAAACATTTTTTACACTGAATTAAGCAGATGGATGATGAGAAGGAAAACAAATATGTGGAGACAAAAAGTACTTTGGTTTACATTAAACCTGTGAGCTTTTATTGAGGGGGAAAAGGGTAACAAAGAGGTGGTTTACTGATAGTCAATTGCTGATTGATATTTCTTACAAAGAAGATGTTACCTACTACTGAATTGAATCAAACTTGGTTAGATAATTGGATTACCATTACTATACCTTTCATTTCAACATAATATGAGCTAGTCATCTCTTTGTAAAAGGCTTTCTAAGCTATCTTCTTTGGACTTTTCTTGGATATACAAAGTAGAATTTAAATCTGTCAATAAAATAAAAACGTGAAGAAAAAATATTTGGGGAGATACAGAAGAATGAAGGTCAAAACCTCTCATGAGAGAAGAATGAACAATAATTCAGCTGGATCCAAGCCTCACTTTTATCCACCCTTCATCTATTGAGCACTTCAAAAGCTTGCAGCCCTTTTTCGAATGTTCTCTACAGGTAACATCTGCAAATAACATGGGCATTTCTGAAAAAACAGACATGGTTCTTTGTTGTGTGCTAACTGCAAAGAGTTCCCAATTAGGACTGCAGCTCATCAAGACAGTGCCAGCAGCTTTCTGGGTGGTTAAGCCTTCAATTTTAATTGAACTGCCTTTAGCTGGTGATAAAATCTGTCTTTTTAAAGAGGTAAACTACATGGTTTCTGTAGCATGTTAAATTCAAATTGAATTTCCGTTCAGCATAATTACATGGACTGGCATCTAATTGATTTAGTTGAAATGTATATTTTATTCATCGAAGTGTAAGAAAAGGTAATTCCTTTATGTACAGTATCCTTATTTTTTTCTCTTTCATTTCACAATATTTAATATGTGGAGAATAAGACAGGAAAAGAGTTCTCTGATTGAAACAGAAGGTGCTTGAAACTTTCCTTCAAACATAGGGAAAGTTTAAGGAATTATTATCAACTGCAAAACTGCTGAATGCCATATAGTTAGCACAGTGTAAAAGTCAGAGGAATTTCAGGAACTCTCTTATATTAATCAGCTCCTCTACTAGTTTATAAGACCCTAATAGCAGAGATCATTAGAGTTTTTTGCGACTTCTTAAGCTATAAAAGCAGCATCCAGGAAAGTGTGTTTTTTGAAGTACTCAGTAAAGTATAATTATAAAACAGCTACTCTCCAAAAATAGCATGCCAGTCTCCAAGGAAAGGGAATTGTTCCAGTGTAAGAAACATATAAAGCATTTTTAAATGGAAATATTCACTGGCAAAATGCAAGCAATATATTCTTTAAATCTTATATATGAATTATTTACACTCATCTATATAGAGAGAGTAATAATGAAATAAACTATAAGCTTATAAAAGTTGTCAGTGCTAATGAATTAAAGAGGTAGTATAAGGATACCTTTAACTATTTTAGGTTATTTCTAAAACTCATAGGACATCATTAAAATTAGCCACAATTGCATGTAGTGGTGTTAATGCTGTTAATGTTAAGAATCCAGTCTATCCAGCAAAACAGGAAAGCACAACTTGTACTTTAAAGTAACTCCTCAGGTTTTTATAATATCCATCAAGACAGTGGTCTCCATAGTGGAGATAAGCAAAAAAGCATGGTTTGCTTTCTGTCTTCATCATTGTGCTGGCATGTGTGGCAGCAAAATAATCTGCCTGTTATACTCAAGGTCACTGGTCCAAGGGCTGGCATTTAGCACAGTGAGAAGGTAGTTCTTGATCTTTACTTGCATAACATTCAGAATGAACAGAAAAACAAGATTCTTAAGAAATGCAGGAACAAAAGCTATTCTGCAAAAGTAATTTTGAAAATCATACGTGTTTTTTATCAAAACCAGTTCAAAAATTCAATATTTCTATGGAAAATAATCACCAGTTAAATATATGACTGATGATCCAGCTTCCAGCAATCTGTTGCAATCTTCTCAGGACGTAAACGTTTAGGGGAGATACCCACAAGTCAGTCTGAATGAACGTTATTAGTACATAAGAGATTTCTTTTTTATTTTTTTTTAAGAATCACAGTATCCTTTCAAAGTTCTAATCTTAGATAACAGAATATCTGCCACTCAGGATTATCCCATTATAAGGAGACTTGAGCTGCTTTTAGTCCTTTGGTGATACTAGAGGAACCCAGAGTTAACTTTTCTGTTGTAATAATAAATAAGCATAACAAAACATTGAATTGATCAGACAATAAGGTTAAAGATTTCTAAACTTTTTCCTGACTGTTTTTTTGTTGTTGTTCTATCTGCCCCCCCTTTTTTTTTTTTTTTGCTAACAATGAAGTTTGATGTTAACGAGGAAAAAAGAAAGCCTAAATTTGTTATGCTATGAAGAAAAAGTTAATTATCTTCAAAAAGGAAAGGAAGACTTATCAATCAATTTTCAGGTAAACCTTGTATGTCTAACACTTTGCAGCAGGGGAATGAGTTTTTATTACTTGATCAGATAGTTTCACATTCCTGTTCATTCCTAGTAAAGACCATTTTTATAACATTTATAAAACTTTATCACATCTATGAAAATAAGATTAGATTTCATAAATCAGATCTTTAGGAACTAAATCTCTAAACTTCAAGGACTTTATCAAACTCAATGCATCTATTGTGATAAATTATGTGTTTCTTGTGATTTGTATGAGACTTTTACTTTTTTCTTAGGCGAGTGAGATTTTCTTTGACAATAATTAAAGAAGCTATTTGAGAAACATTTAAAAAATATACAAATTATAATGAGTTGATATTATAGATCAGTTTGAACATATAGGCACATTTGTTCAAATTACTTAAAATTTAAGATTACTGCATATTTGGTGGTCCTGAACTCTTCTCTTACGCAGCTGGTTGTTGTTCTTGTGCATATATACAGAGTAACTATGAGCAAGCATATATTCAGCTTGTCTCAGTAGATATTTGTGAATTGTGTGTGTTCTGAATTAGGTGATCTAAATTTATTCTAGAGATTTCAGAATTAAACAGAGAAATTCCCATTAAGAGATGGGAAAATGAGGAAGGAAGTATTCGTGATACTTGAGCACACAAATTTGCCTGAGATGTAGTTGACAGGTTCCTCCAGAGGAGACTGGTGAGACAGTCAGAATTTGGAGCCTAGTTTAGATTCTCTCAACCAACCCCTGGGGATCCAGTCTCTATTTATTTTACATACAGCCTAAAGACATCAGCCTCTTAAATTAGATTTTTCAATTTGGTACCTAAAACTAGATGGTAAAAATATCTCATTAAAATTCATTTTCAAAGGCTTATCTTGCAAATTGTGCCTAATGTTCTCAAGTTGATTGTAAGCATTTAAATTGTCTATTCTAAAATACATTCATCTTCTTGAAATGTACTCTCTTTCTCTAACACTTTATATATGAAAATATATACTGAAGGAAAACATATCTACGAGTTAAGAACGAGCACTAGAAAAAACAGGGTACACATCCACTGCATTTCGGGATGTTCAGATATACCTATAGTTGGTTTCTGAACACAGAGTATTTTCCAATTTTAGTCCAATATTCTTGATCTAATTTTTTAAATTATTTTTATTTTTTTTACCAGAATGCTAGAATGTGGTAGGGGAATAGCCTAATTGATTTTATGCATTAAGAAAAAAAAAATGATATACGTCCATTCACATTTTAGCATAGGCTTGATAAAAGCCTTTTGAAAAGACTTATATGGAAGTTATGGTTCTTTAGCTTGTGTTATTTAGTATGATTTAAGCAGCCATAAATCAACAGTCTAGGAATGTTGTGTTTTAATTTAAGCAGTTTTGATCTTGGTAGTTTAGACTTTGGTAAATTTTAGAGGGCATATTAGAACAAAGCAATCACAAGGGAACAAATAAGTTCTTGAAAGTTACTTTGATTCTTAACACATTAGATCTAGGATTAGAAAAGATTTTTTTTTCTTTCTTAGAAGGAAAAAAATAAACCTGGTGCTCGCAGTGTTCTGTGCTGTAGATAGCAGCCAGTGGACAGTGGTAAGTCTCTGATTTCTTCCTGTTGTAAGATAATTTAAGTTTATTATTATATTGAAGATAATGGAAGTGTCCAAGTAAAAGTGTGGGCAGAACTTCAAAGTCTGTTACTGCCCTGAGGCAGTGAAGAATTGGCGCACACACATACACACACTCCAAGGTCTTCTCCATGTATTTGACTTGCATTAATTAACCAAAAATAAGTTAGAGAGTGGCTTCCACCAGAAAGAAAGTACAAGCATGTGTGTATGTCTGCCATATACAAACTAGACTTCTTTCTAAATCTATTCTGAAAAACAGAGCTATATCCAGCTTTTTTTTAAGCTGCATAAGGCAAAAACTGACTGTGATATAAAAAAAAATCTTTGTTGTATCTTAATTATATGATTATTACTTCTAGTGAAAATTTAATTTGGCATACATGCAACAGTTATTTTGTTATGATATATACACTTCACATATTTTTTTTTCTTTTGAGATGGAGTCTTGTAAAGCTTAGGTTATAATACCTGAGAAATCCTACAACAACTATAGAAGAATTCTATCTAATTCCAACCTGATTGAAATCCCTTATTGGTTTCAGGAATGTTGATTCTGGCTCCACAGGCAAAGTATACAATACCTATAGTAAAAGTGAAAAGAAGTGATAGAATGACAGAAGGCACAAGTGCCAAATGCCTAGGCCTGCCTCCAGAAACGGTTCGAGAGAAATAGATCCATACTGTGTAAAGCAGTCTTGAAGCCCTAATCATGAGTTGAAAAAAAAAATTGGTTCGCTACCTACCTTCCCAGTAAATACAAACCTACATCTCAAAATCCTATCACACAGTCCCTTAAGTGCAATGGCTAATGCAGGAACAGTGTTAAAATCCAGGAATCGGTGCAGCCAGGAGGCAAGGTGTTCCACATAATCTGCCAGGGTTTAATAAATACAGTGTGTGCTTTTACAGTATTGACTACTTTAGGAACACTAAATTCATGCAAAACCTTAAAGGCAGAGAGAAGTCCCATGCCAGATGAGGGCATGGCTTTTTGTGCCTCATTTTTCTCTTAAATGAATCATTTTGATGGTTCAAGTATCAGGTTTAAGCAGAACTTGAACCTTTCTTCATCATTCCAGCTACTCTGATTTAGTGTCTGAGTCTTCAGCTCTGTAAAGAAATATAGAAAGCCTTATCCTGCTGTCATGTTAATACGTTTTTGTCATGTTTATACATCTATATGTAACATTTTAATTGATTTATAGAGTAACCTAAATTCTAAGCTCCCATTAAAACTTGTTACTAATCATAACTGTAACTTTCTTTTATAGGAAAGAAAAGAAGCCCAAGCTGTTGGCTGGGGTCCTGGGTACCTACTAGAAGCTGGTAAACTGAACCGATTCCTCAAGATGTTCTGTCTGTTCTTTGGAAACTTGGGGCAATGCTGCCTGACTGGCAGAGATGACTCCCTTCTGCTCCCTTTGGCACCCTGCGGGTCAGCGTTGGGCTCAGGAGGAGGAGCCCAAAGGGAAGGTAAAAAGTGCTAAATCTCCCCCAAAGATCTATTTTTTAATTGCAATGAAGGGATTGACAAGTTTTTGTTAATTTTCCAGACCCATTGAGGTAGATTGGAAGTCCAAAGCCTCCTTTATGAAACCTGGATGGTCTTTTTGCAGCCTGGTCCTGTAGAGCGCATAGGAGAAAACTTGGCTCAGTACATAGAGCTGAACAGAATGCAGCTGGGGACTCTAGCAGTCTGGGAAGAACAGCTACAACTTGCTCATTGCCCTATTGGATCCATTTTGCTCAGAAATTGGAATTAACACAAAGAGTCCCCCTGATGGCACTCTGCCAGGGGCCTCCTCATGCCAGGGAGCCGTCCAGACACCGGGCCGGCTGGGTCAGGAGGCAGCCTGGCGAGCGTGAAGCGAGGCGCCCGCAGCCTGGGGCGCGTGGGGAGGTACCAGCCTCAGAAAGGCTTCGCAGTGCAGTTGCAGCCCAAGTGCCTAGGGGCTGGCTGCCTTACTTGCAGGTGAGTTGTGCTGCTCAAATGTAGCAAGCTTTAACTGCGGATTTCTGTGTCTTTCCAAACAACTTTCAAAGTCAAGGTAAGCACAGACCTACACTTGCTCTGCTGAGAGGAAAAAAAAAAATCTGTTGCTTTCTGATGGGAGGTTTCATGAGCATCCAGTTTGTGATCTGAGCCACTCATTTTTGCAATGGAGATTTATTGCATTCAGCTGAGGAAATACTTTGTGTTTAGATGCTTGATAACATCTCCCTGTACTGAACCGGAATCCTTAAAGTGTACAAGGCTGCAGTGTATGTACATCTTTTTTTTTTTTTTTCTGACCTGTTAGGTATGTTTTTGAATTCTCTGGCAGATTTATTGTAATTATTCCCAAATACATAAATATGGTTCCTCTAGTAGGTAGGTACATACTTAAAATATGCTCTTTGGCATGGGTCTAGTCCAGGGAAGTAAGTAATTCACCGGAGAGCTTGGCACTTCCAATGGGCTGTGAAAGTGCGGAGCACAGAGTGCACAGCGCATGGAAGCAGGTACGCACCAGCTCCTCTGCCCTATGAATAAATACTTTATAGTTTATAGTTTAGTGAAGTAGTTGTCATCTTGTTGTCTAGTGGACAGTTTTTTTTATCTCAGTCTATGGAGGCACTAAAACTTCTGTGATAAAGGATTCACATTTGCTCCTTAGCTCGTTTGCATACAACGAAAAACGCAGCAATTATATTTATTTACATGGTCTTACTTGTGGAGCAGAAAAACTGGAGGGCACAGATAGCCTGGGTTATTGA
>JAUBNY010000948.1:1169290-1203766 GCA_032275445.1 Crypturellus soui
ATGTTTAGTCTCTAAAAATTAAGTGTATATACAGTATAAACTTGATTATTAGCAGGCAGACCACCAAGAGGCAAGTGCTCAGTGAGCATGCCAAAGCTGCTGGTTAGAAAATCTGTATCTAGCAGTTCACTCTGGAAACCCATCCTGAGTCTATTACTAGCAGGTTGGAAACAATCTTGCTTATGTCTATATGTATGGTCACAGTTGTCTGGCAATCAAGAGCGTTGGAAGACACAGAAAAAGCATTGCCTAAACTAGTTGCTTATAGGTTGAAAAAGCGGTGGGTGGCTGTTTATCCCTGTCAACAGCAGGCCCTATTAAGTATTTTTAATGAATTGCCACTGCTTTTACTTTTGCCATCAACCGTGACCTTCACCATTTAGAAACACATGGTCTTTCATAAATGATAGTCTATGACATATAAACTTGAGAAGGATTCTATCACAGCTCAAACTACGACATCTATCACTAAAACAAACTGCTCATTCTAGCTGAAGAGACATTCATATATATCACGGAACCAACCTTCCATATTTTGAAATTTAGTGCCCTGCATTGATGCTTCTTTTTTCTTAGCTTTTTTTTTTTTTTTTTTTTTTTTTTTAAGGAGGCCATGCAACCTTGGTCACTTAATACTTTTGATAAACTTCTAGTGACAAGGAACTTGATTAATGACGGCTAAAAGAACTGAATCAAGAATGGGAAAGACAGGACCAAAAAAAGCAGACTGCTGGGCTGATGGAAACTAACGTCTCTACAGAAATATATGATGGACCCTCCTTTTTGCCATGCCAAGTAATTACTCGCACAGACCTGTTGTAATAATTCCTATTACAGCCAAAACGGAAAAGTCAGTAACTCACAGCCCTGGGACAAGGTGAAGGCAAGGCCAGAGGAGCGTGGATCAATATTTCATTTACTCACTGAGGTTAGCTTCTATCCCTGTATCAAATTCTTTTACAGAAAGCCATGAAAGAAATTAGGTTTGCTGAAAAACACCAGTACAGGGCTCTCATTTCCTTGGGGGTGCTCATGGAGTTGCACGGAGCAACAAAACCTTTCAGCAAAACAATATGCACTCAAGGTCACTCATTACTTGCTACTGTTGGAAAATAAAGTGCCATTAGTCTGATATGAGTAATGTACATCAATCAACTGCAGACCAGCATAAGTATGCTTCCGATGTGGTATTGCAGCTGAAAATGAATGAAGCATGCTAACGTTTTCTGAATATTTTGACAACAATGAAGAATTTTTCCTTTGGCATTATCATTTAAACCAAAGTTTCACTGTATCTCATCTTTGCAAAATCAAGCGAGACCATCTCTGTTGTTTCATGTGCTTTATAATAGTCAAACAAATTCTCGGTAAGTCAAAGCGTTTCTTGTTTTGTTTTGTTTGTTTGTTTTTTGGATGGGGTTAATACCCACAGCATGTTCGATACTTTCCAGACAACTCCTGTGCCTTTAGACCAATCTTGGTCTAGAGATTGATAAATAGATGCCAGAAGAAATTGTCATGTTAGCAAAATAATTTAGAGTTCCTGTTTAGGATATAAGGAAACCATACTGCTTCCACTTTACTATGTAAAACAGTCTCCCTCTTTCATAAAGCAGGTAAATATTGAAAAAGAACTCAAGAATTGCATGTTGTGTGTTAAGGCTGCCAGTAATAGCAAATATATATACCTATGAAGTAATTTCACCATAACCCTCAAATCAACAGGGAAGACATTAAAGATTCTCTCTCTCTCTCTCTCTCTCTGTGAGAGAAGGCAAGAAATATATTGTGGTGTGTTTCGGCTGTCAGGGAACATGGTAACTGCATGTGCTCTGTGTATGGGGGATCTTACGAAGCACAGTCACAGTGACCTAGATGTCATGCAAAACGTTTATTTTTTTCCTGGTGTGTGGGGCAGGTTTCTTTTGTTAATGTTTCTTTTAAGAAGAGAGAGCTTTTCTGCCTGTCTATACTGGTAACCATGCAATCGTGCATTTTTTTTTTTTTTTTGTCTGCTGTTTTGGAGGGGCAGGGGAAAAGTGTTTACTGGGTCATGTAAGATTGCTTAATCTTAATTTTGCTTAATTTTTGCTTAATATTGTTGGTGATGTTTAAGATCTCAAATATTTTTCTGGCTCAATCTATTCAGAAAGTTTATTTGCTTGATTATATAATCACAGCTTGTTCTTCAGACTATTCCTTTTTGTGTGGCACTCTTGAAATATTTTTATATTTAGCTATTTCTGAGCTTTTTTCCTTTCAATTATTTGGAGGATTAATTTATTTCCTGTTATTAAAGTTAAGAATTCTCTAATCATCCCTGTACCATCGAAGGAGATACCTTGGCAAGAACAGCTTTGTTATTCTTTTCCAAAATTAAGACATTATATAGGCATAGAATTTTTTGATTGCACATTAGGGCAAATTCTTGTGTAGCCTTCTTCCATTTTTCTATGACATGTTACCTTCTTCCTTTTTTCTATGAGACATTATCTTCTTCCTTTTTTCCTTCTTCTCTCTTACATAACATTTTCTTTCTTTACTGTTTTGAAATCTTTTACTAAAAACAAAAGTCTTTTCTTGAAATTTATCCTGAAGACTTAGTGGGGCAAACAGAAGGAGGTTGAGAAGTTCAGGATTTTGAACTCTTAATGGATTTTGTAAAGATGGTGGTAAAGATGCATTTTATTTTTTAGCATCATTTCCTGAGATGAGACACCCAATGCAAAGGATTCCAGTCCATACTGAGCCTTGAGCTACGTTAGCAGTTGATTAATTTCACCCAACACAGTAATATGTAAAAATGCACATAACTCAGAAAAGATGGGCCAGGGGTTAAATGGCTGATTCAAGGTTGCATGCTAAGTTGGAAGGGATTGTGCTCTTTCACATTAAGCATTTTGAAAATATGTGCTGTTAAGTAATAAGTTAATTTCATGTCTCTTCTTTAATGTTTCCTGTATCTATTACAGTTTTGAGTAGTCCTCTAAAGTTTGCTGTAGTCATAATAGTTGGTATTTTCATTTAGAGTTTGGAATTATTGGCAATTAAGGAAATACATTTTTAATCCTAGTTCTTCCCAGATCGCACTGCTTTGATTCTAACAATTAGCTGAACCACTGTCAGCACTGGCGTGTATGGCTGTATGTGTATTTATGAATTTGCTTCTGTGAAATGAAGACTGTAGCACTGCAAAATACTTAGCTGTGCTTCTGGCAAATAAGGTGAGGGTTTTCCAGTAATGTGACATACACGAATGAATCATATTGTCCTTCCTATCTTCTGTTTCTTCCTAACCATTTGATGTAAAATAGTATACAGAGTATGAGTCCCGAGGCAGTACTGTTTCCGTAGTGTTGTACGAACACAGATGGGTGAACATTTAGTGTGTGCCTATAAAACTAAACAGGAGATCAGTCTAAAGAGAATCTATTTAGTCACATAGAAACTCCTTTGGATAAAAATACCCATTATATATGATATGCCCCACAGTTTAGATGTGAAGTCAACTTTGTAAAGGTGGGAGGGAGGAATTGATAAAAAAGATAATCATTTGCTAGAGAGATATTTGAAAGGCATAGAGGGGAATTGGAGACTATCTTCTCTATATGTAGGAGATTTACAGTTTCCTTTTTATAAGATTTTACTGTCATGATTAAGTTATACATTTTGAAATCTCATTCATGGTAGGTAGTGAGCTGATAACCATGTATGGGGTTTATATACAAATGTTTCTATAGTCTCTGACATTCAAGTCCTCAAAATTAGGTGACTAAATATCTTTGAAAATTTGGAAATGACCTCTATATTTTTAAGTTTGTTCTGTTAACCTTCTTCTAAGCAGGGAGATCGTATTAACTGCAGTTACTGGGTGAAGCATAAATAGATTCAAAGGAATATAGATGCCCAGTTAAATCAGCAAGATATAGATACCTACATTTCTTTGCAAGCTCTGGATTTCAGTTGTTACAGGGAAATATGGTTTATAAGTAATTGTATTATAAATCATTGGATGTTTTTGTGTACTGCCAATGAATAAGTCTTTGAATAATGTCCAAATTGGGGAAAATGGTAAAAGGAAAAGCAAAACCAGAAAACTCCTCTCCATTCTAAAGTATAAAGAAATCAGATTTTCCTTAATTGCAGATTGTCATGTTGATGTCTAGATTCTTTTTTCTTTGAAAGACAGTACCCTTGACAGTTCTTGGTGTCACTGAGAACTAGAAGTACCAGTAAGGACTCTTGTATAGCTTTGGCAGTAATCAGGTTGTGTGCAGCAGAGTTGCTTTCTGAACCATGTCTTTAACTGATAGATTGGGATTATATCAGTAACGCAAATGCGAAGTGGTCTGTTTGTGCTTATAATACAAGACAAATTCGTGTTTTGGAGGTCGGGATTTTTGGATTTACAGTGCACTTAGCTAGATCAAATTCTGATCTGGGGTTAGAATCAATATTGCAAATTGCAGCTAAAATGACAAAGGCTATGTTTCCATCTGTGTTATACTTTGGTTACAGTAGTCTTAATGTATAGGTAAGTCAATTTCATTAAGATGTGATTTTGTTAAGGGACCATGGAAGTCCCGAGACTGGAATTGGTTACTAGATGAAATTTTTGTTTAAAGCAAGGGTGCATTACTTTTGGATGATGCTTACTTGGCTAACTCAGAACAGTAAAGTCAGTAGTAATGAAGTGCACTGAGCTATAAGAAAGTTCAGGAAATGAGTATAAACTGTGCATCTTGTTAAACTGTCACAAGAATACTTGTCAAGTTAGTACAACACTCATACATTTATGTTCTGATTGAGTGAGGCTTTAAGTTTAATGTATTTGTGTAGAGATGCATATGCAAATAGAAATTTTAGCAGTAGACACTTCAGGCTTGCTTTACGTGCACAAGTAGGCCATTAGATAAAACATCTGATTTTAGGAAGCTTCAAGTCAGTTTGTTATGACAAACTTGAGTGTAGGTAACCAAAAATAACTTGGAAATTTTGAAATAAAAAGGTGAAAATGTCATGCAGGAGAATGCGTGTTCTTTTGTGTACGTGCTGAGTAAGATGCAATGCCTGTCTCCAGACGGCAAACATGAAGAGTGGGTGGCAGATGGGGAAGAAGGGAAGAGTAATTTCAGAATCATAGAAAACCAGGAAGGTAGTAGAATTATATAATCCTCCGTGGGAAGTGTTAATTTCATGTGTGTAAAAACCATCTTAAGTTATTTAAGACTGTGATGCTCAGTTTGCATAGGGTGACTGTATCCACTGGTGGCTGGACCATATGTTGCGAGTCATCTGATTCGTAAATGCAGAGCAAAAGAGGCTGTTTATTTCTTGAACTGACTGAAAAAGCTTATGTAGGCTTCTTCCCCACTGCAGCTTCCCCTAAGGGCATGTACCCAGCCCTGCCATACAGTCCAAAGTGTAATATGCTGCTCTCCTAGCCGAAGTTATGACAAGTGAAGAGATCCAGCTCTTCTGTGGGGTTCTGGAAGCCTGGGGACAGAGAAGATGAAAACTGGGCAACAGCTGCTCTGTATGACTTGCTTCCCTGGTAACCTGGCAGCTCTCCAAGTAGAAATCTGAATAGAAGTTAAACCGCTTGAAGCATTAATTTCCCTTCCTAGTCTCTAGGCTACTCTTTCTCCTTTCTGTCTACTGGAGCAGTGCTCTGCAAAAGTAGAGGCCTCTAATGGCCAGGCAGGTTTTTGAGGGCTCTCAGTGGCAGTAGCTTGGGGGAAGATGTTGCTACACAGAGTGATTACCTGTAAAACTGGGTGCCCAATGGAACAAACAGAAGGATGGAGATGTTGGCACATCTTTCCTCCCCGTCACTTGGCGTGGCCTTTGATTATGAGGAGTTGAAAGCTTGTAAAAGCTTTCTGTGATGGTATCAATATTTGCATCACGCATATGTATCAATAAACACATCCGTATATGGTGTTTAAGTGCAGGGTGTCCCCTGAATTTTTAGTGATGTGGAAGAATCTTGGTGTTGCTTTCTGATGCCTCAGGGTGACTTGGACCTCTACTCCATAACCACTTCAAGGTATTGTATGTGAGCAGAATTTTCTTGGCAGTTTTTCAGGACTGCTCCCATCTTATTTTCATATCCTTCTAAAAAATAAAAACACAGCTGTGAATCTAAATCTTCATGTGAAAATATGTTTTTATGTCTCTCTGACATTTATGAGTGTGATGTTTTACTTTTTCCAGTTTTTAATCATATATTAATTTGTAGCTTTCTTTAAAATCCCCTTTAGACTGTCTAGTTTCCTTCCTCCTACCTTTTGTAAGCTTTTTTATCTTGAGTTTTGTTCTTGTACAACATGAGTCATTCATATATTACAAAATATTACAATAATAAAAAAATCATCTACTTGTTGGAGAGGTGCAAGGCATAAGCTAATCACAAGTTGTAGTATAATGCCAATGTTTATTTTGTCTATATATATATATATATTCAAAAAATTTTAAAATTAGAGTAACACAGAGCTAACTTGTACTTAGCAGTAAGGCTTTTTTTTTTTTCTCTCCACGAAGGTCATAAAAACAGCAGCCCAGACAGTTTCTTGAGGCTTTTCCTGCTTTTCTGTGCCCTCTATTTGATCATGTGCCAAGGTTTGTGAATAGTGCCAAACCAAACAGTACAGCATCTCTGCAAGTCTGCTCTAGGAAACTGAGGAATTCAGCAGTTGAAGTGCAATGCCAGATATATTTAAAAAAGTAGAGGAAAAAAAGAAAAAAGAATTAGAGTGGAATTCCAGGAGTTTAATGAGTTTAATTGGAATGATTTTAATATTTTATCATCAGTATTTCGAGGCTTCTTTTACTAGCTGGATTTTTGCTTTCTGTATGGTTTGTTGGCAGGAAATGTTAATCTGTGCAAATGTAATTTGTCTCAAAGGCAAGGGAGATGTCCTTCCCCTTGTCTTCTTCTGAGGTTCTGAAGTTCCATACAAATTTTGAAGCTCATATACTAGCAGCTGAGTGCACTTTTCATCTGCGAAAGTGGACTTTTGGAGAATTCAGCTACAGCAATTTTGAGTATAGATCGCCTTTTTTGGATGATTTTCTTTTTTTCTTATATATAAATTCAGCAGGTTTTTTGCTCTCCTTATTAGCAGTGAGGAAAATATTTCAGATGTCCCACAAGTTTTCATATTTACAATTAAATGGAGTAGTGAGTTTGGTTAGAACGGGACTAAAATTTGGATTTCCTTCACCACATGAATTGCATTGTGGGCAGGTTGCTGTTCTGACTGAGATAGAACTTCCTTGATTCTAGCTGACCATCCAAACCTCCTATATACCTGTATAGGCGGTATACCCCCCCATATATAATCTTATAGCCCAAAGAGGAGTCTCAAGAAATGTTAGTGAACAGCTATCCTTTTTGGGGACCAAGAGTCAAAGTCAATTTGTGTTAAAAATAAACATGTAGCATGCTCAAATTCCAGATAAGGAAGCAAGGAATATGCGAGTAAACTTGAAACCGATTGCAGCATGGCACTGTTAGTTTATTTTTGCTTTACCTAAGAAATAGGCAAACCCCAGCTTGCGTTTACTTCAGAAGTAAATGTGTATGGATACCAAGCCTCTGAAGTAGATCTGACCCATGTCCTTATCAGTATTCCAGGCCCTATAGAAAATACCAGCAAAGCTCCTGTTGATAAAAGTGATTGTATCTAGTTTGAACTGGTCATGCTGATACTGTGGATTTAACTCATTTACTTAATGATGATTCCTTTTTTTAACTTCATATGCATTCTTATCTCATAATGAAGAAATAGCTCATTACTACTTGCATGACACAGTCTTTCCACACTGTTTGTTACATTCACAGCATTTTGTTCGGGGAGAAAAATAATTCCTTTGAATAACTTCAATGAGACAAAACTTCAGTTCTGCACTGGAACTTTTCTGTTCTTTTGTGTCAATCATTTTTGTTTCAGTCACTTGTACTTTAGAATACTTGGAATAATCATGATGAAGAGGAGAATGACTGAAGATTTTCACTTTTATGTGAAATTTATTCAAGTGACTTTTGAGGTTAGTGAGCTCTGACAAACAGTAAAACTGAAAAATGCATGTGGGGGTGTGTGTGTGTGAATTTAGATTTCTTTTTTCCCTTGTTATTTTAGTGTCCAGGCTCAGATCTTCACTGTAGTTTATCAGTAACTTGTTTGCATTAACAGGGATAACTTTACAATTGATGTAGGTGTCTGGTTGTATAGAGAGGTCAATTGTGCTGCAAATGCTTGAGCTAAATGAAATTTGCTGCTGCTTTGGTTGAATGTAGGCGCAACTGCAGTATATTACAAATTACTCCTTTTGTCTCTGGAGTCATCTTAACTGTGGCTACTATAATTCTGTGATTTACAGGCTCTGAGGTTTGGAGGAGTAATAAAAAATCCAGGGTTTAATTCCATTTGTTATTTCACAGCAAAATAAATAAATAAAATTATATACATATATGTATATATTTGTCCTTTAAGTTTTGCTTCACAGGATCACAGTCAAAATAATTTCCAGTTATTCGTTTGGAAACATTTTGTCAGTTTTTTCACTCAAACTAATGCATGGCGTCTTCGCTATATATGCACATACTTCCCACAATAGTGCAAGGCAAGCTTATTTTAAAAGATCTCATACTTACGCTGGGAGTGTGTGTGTTTTACCTGCTGGTGAGCTTCTAAGTTGTCCTGACATCTATTAAAGAGAAGGTTTCTTTCTCTCTCCTCTTCTTTTACCTCACTTTCCCCATCCCTACTGAAACTTAAGTTTACCCAATGATCTAGTGCCAAAGGGCTGAGGACTCTGCCCATTTTTAGCCTTTTACTCATCTTGGGATGGAGAGTTAAGTGGTGCATTTGGAGTTTACAGCAGCCAATGTAATGAGCTAAGAGTGCTGAGAAAGTACCTGGTAGATGTCAAGGAGATGGTTGCATCTAAAACTGTTTTCTGTTCTCTAAGCAGATCTTTGGATTTCAGGAGTACCACTGTTGAGTGTTGGATTCAGACTTGCTTGAGCAGGAGGATAGGAGGAGGGACTCTGTTTAGCTTCTGAGATCTTGTAACAGCACCACTTAAGTTCATAGGGCATATCTGATCCTGTGTATACAAGATAGAAATGACAGAATTAATTTTAACATTTCATCTTTCAAGGCTCTTTGAGATGTGGAAAAGAAATAGTATTTTAAGGAATCATTATAAGTTTGCCTGTTAGTTTAATATATTTCTTATGCAGTACTTCGCAATAAAGATTCTTTTTCTTATTTTTTTTATATTTTAGAAGAAGCTGCTATCTTCTGGTTTTGTTAGCAAATGAAATATACATGTTATCCACCAGCTGGTGCTCTATGTTCTTTTTCTTGGAGAAGAGATTACATTTAAAAGCAAAATAATGCCACTCTTGCTTGAAAGTGTTTTTGTAATGTGCTTTTTTGCTACCACTTCCTTCAAAAGTTTTGGTTTGCCTCAAATGAATTTTCTGAATCATCTCTTCTGTTTGGAAGCTTGTAACACGTTGTGGAACAGAATTATTTCTTTTTCTCTTCCAGTAAGAATTCCTTTGCATGATACTGTGATTTGAGCTGTATTTTAGTATGCTATGGGAGCATCTTAAATCCTTTTCCACTCCACATTACTTGCTAGGTTCTTGAAACAAAATTAAAACAGGATGTGCATATACAGCCATAATACAAATACAGGTACATCCAGTAACTATTTTATAGCAGTGGTACATAGCAAAACTAGTCATCAAGCATAGCCAAATAAGCTTCAAAAAGAGCTTTCTTAAATCATTTCCATGATAGACAGTACTGAAAAATACTGGTTTTGTCAGATTTATGAGAAACTGATGAAAGTTTCCAAAGTGAAAATGAATTGTTGCAGGGGCGCACCCGTAATTACTTTCTGAAATGACTTGATGTTTCGAAGTGATAAAAAATTACTCATCAAAAACAACTAAATATTTTTTAGTGTTGAAGGATAGGTACCCTTCTAGGTAGAATACACAATACAGTAGAGGTGCATCTTTGTATAGCAAAGAGAAATGTTGGTTTAGCCAGTTGTTTAGAAAACAGTGTGGAATGTACAGTCTAAGAATAGCCCTTTTTAATGTTGTGTTATGAATGAGTAATTTAAAATTGGATTAATCTACATTCTGTATATTGGAAAAAAAAAACTGCTGAATTTAATCTGACGTGTAGGTTTTTTCTATAGTAATGGCTTTTTCACTTTCTGTATTTTTTCTCTGTGCATTTTTTTGCTTAAGTTTATAAAAAGCTGGATCCTAGTTAGAGCAATTTTGTAAATTCAGTAGTTCACATAGTTAATCCAAAGTAAGACTGCTAAATAGAAATCTTACTTTCAATGTTGTTTTTTTTTTTTTTTTTTTTTTTTTTTTTTTGCAATTCAGATGTATGTTAACCCCTATGTATTCAAAGAGGAAAAACTAATTAAGGACCTGATCCTACAGTCCAAATTTTTTTTGAGTCAAAGGCTCTATGACTGGGCATTGTTATACTAACAGGTAATGTTACAGATTATTGCATTCACCTTGAGCCCTATACGGTATAAAGTTTATGCAGCAAATTATTAGGTTTGGCAATGACTCAGTTATTAAGGTGAATTTTACACCAAATTGCTTGCATATACTAAATGTCATGCTACTAAATGTACACACTAAATGTAATGAAAGGTTGTGATTATTTCTGATTTTTTCAATAGTAGTCACAAATAGCTGATGCCAATTCTGCCATTTGTATGTGGCTTTATAAATTGCTATGTTAATGTGTCTGCCTAACCAGCGTTTTGTTCTTTTCACAAAGAGTAAATCAAGTAAAGTTGCAAGTGTGTTAGAAGAATTTTCCAGTGAGTTGTAACTAGATGATCAGGGTGAATTTTCTGGGATTTTCCTTTTTTTTTTTTTTCCAGTACATTTGGTTTTTGTGCTTTATTCTACATTGTCGGTGGATTATGTTTGTTTTCTCCTTCTGAATAATTAGAGTGAGTTCCAAAGAAGAAAAAACATAGTGATTCACTTAACATTGTTGCTCTGTAAATATAAGGTATTCGGGGGATTTTTCTTCAATCTGTACTCTTTTCAGAGTTCACATATTTTTGACTGGAGAACTTCAGAGTTTGGCTTTGGAACTTTGTAATTCTGCTTTGATATCTCCTTTCAGTTTGTGTTTCTCTGAAACCTCAGCATTTCTGAGACTGGTTTGCACTGCCTGAATAAAGCTGAGTTTTTGTCTATTTGAAGAATTAAGGTTTGTTGGACATAAATCTGTAATTTGTAGAATTGCAGAGTTTGAACTCATTTTGGAGAGACCTAGCAAGGAATTCTACCTCCTGAACATACATCTAATGGCTTGCTCCAACCTCTAATCCCAGAATCTGAAGTCAGGCTCTTAACTTGCTTAAAGAAAACTTGCTTATTGCTTAACCTTTGACTGTCAACTGCTTTTTTTGTTCCTTACAAATAAACACTGCCAATGGTGTTATCTCCCTATCAAAATAGTAATATGTTGCTCAGTGACACTGACATCTCTCTTTGGTAAGAGTAGAATGATAGGTGGTAACTACTAAGCATTTCGATTTATCATAAATCTAGAAATCATCAAGAAATCATGTGCTATGTTTTTATATTAAACAGAACCACCTGTTGAGATCCTTGAAGCAAAATACCTGCTTTGGAACACTCCCTCTCCCAGATGACTTAAGCTCTTATCACAGAAGGAATAGTTAAGGTAGCGTATTCAGTCCTGGCTCAGGGATCTTTGCATTCTGTGCAATTCAGAATAGCCTAATAGCCTTTGAGTCTTTCCAGGCTTCTGAAATTACTCAGTCCACAGAGGCTTGTCACATTGCCAAGCTCATATAATCTCCTTATCATGGTCAGTCTTGCACAAGTAATGTTATGACTTACCCTTATGCTGTCCTGGACAATATTAATGTATTTTTTCTAAATGAAACAGCTGGCTGTGAGTGAGCTGTTGTCCACATGGATACTACTGCTGTTAGGAGTATTTAGTGACTTTGTAAATACTACAAGTATGAAAAGAACTTATATCTCGTGTAAGTTTCAGCATCTTACTGTATTTTCAAGAGTACTAATTAGGATTCCTGTAGAACTCTCTGATGAGTACTGTTGTTTATAGTGTATGTATACTGCATTTAAACAAGAAGATGTGTGCTAGCATTGCTTACTTGCAAAGGGAAGGTTTTAGTCACCACTTTACAGTAACAGAAAGTGCACAGCTTCACTTTCTGTTGAAAGACATCTAGTAAAAAAAAAATCTGTTTTATTTCATGATAACATTAGGAACAAAATTACATTGCCAGGGAAAGCACCTACATTTCATAAACTTTTCATTAAATTCTTTTCTTTAAATATTAGTTTAATATTTATCTAAAGTTCTGGTTAAAGCTGTGTTATCAGTTTACACCTCTTCAGATCAGTTACTTGAGGATTGCTAGCAATAATATTCTGGATGGTATGAGTATGTTATTAAATATTCAAAATGATTTGAATTTTAAATATCTCAAATTCTTCCATATTGGTTGTAGGAAGCAGCATAACTAATGAAATTTGATACAATATTATAGAGTTAAAGCAATACTTCATTTGGAGAACGCATGCTGAGAGCTTTCATGTGTGTTTCAAAGAGAATTTTGCCTTTTTTCTGCCCGTGGTTTGGTTAGGTTTTCCCCCTCTCCCTGAGGGTGGAATGTTTCTATTGGATTTGTTTGCACAGAACAGGTATTCATCTAAATGAAAAGTAGAAGTGCAGCTTGTTGCTAAAACCTTTTCTCTGCAGTGCTTTGCTCTCATGGAGAGCACTGATTTCTCTGTGATTTCTTCCTACGTTCCTTAAAAACACATTACCAAAAAACTGTTACATTTTTTTTTCATATAAATTTTTAAAAGTTTATTGTAGTCAAACTTCTTTAACTTTGAGACTATTCTCAGATGGAAAAGATGGAAAATAAGCCAACATTGGTGACACATCATTAAAAAATTGACTGTTCTCACTTTGTCTAGCTTACCTTCTGCTAAATTTTTACATGGCCATTAGAGAAGGGGTATATAATAGTTGAAGTATTTTTTTTCTTTTTTTCTGAATAACAATATATTTTCTGCAGTAGTTTGAGACTGTTTTTACTTGTAGTGGAGAGGGTATTAGTTTTATACTTAGGGTACCGCCTTAGGAATAAGACTTAAATCTGAACAGTGTTCAGATTCATGGCTGTCATTTTCCTGCATTATTTTGAGTTTTGGATAAGCACATTCTTACTCTGTTCTCTCTGCTGTTTCAAGGAGTCATTTATAAAATATTTCTAGCCTTCAGTAAATATGAGTAATGATGAAACTATACCCATATCTACCTGTATATTGCATGCTTTTTAAAGTAGATAGTAATCAATGGACAAAAAATTTGCTCTGTATCAAACTTTTTATTTAAAAATATTTTCTGAAATATTACAGAGTATCTAAATACTCTCTAACACTCTTTAATCACGCATCAAATGTTATTTTAACTACTGTCAGATAGCCTTTCTGACGCAGATGTAGATCAGGTAAAAATACGTGAGTACCAGTACAGAACAAAGCAGAAAGCTGTTGTATCTTTTCCGATTCTTCTCTTGGTTTAGGTTTTATGTGTGAGGATGAATACCTGTCTTACTGCAGAACTGTAAATCTTGCAGAATTTCCCATCACCTTTTAGTAATGAAAGACCTTTAGCACCGTAGACTGTAACAGTTCATGTAACGCAGAAGTAGATTGAACCCTCTTGTTCTGCTACAGGGCTGCAAAAATGCTTTGATTTTTGTTGTGTATATTCAAAGTTTACTGTTTTGTAATGTAGTCTCTGTCAAACCTGGATGGTTTCAAGTATATTACTTGAAAAGTTCAATGATAGGAGGACGAGGTCTGCCTAATGAGACTTCCTTTTAACATCTTTGCTCATTTTCTGAAACTCTAAAAGTAGCTTCTTGTAGCTTTTTTTTCTTCTTCTTCCCCTTAATCCAGAGATAAAACAGTTTCTTAAAAGGCATGCAGTCTGCAATTAACTTTTTGATTTTTCTAGGAAAAAATCAAACTTTCTAGCATACTTGCGACAACCTGAGTCATTTGATGGGGTCTTGCAAGGTAAAAAGGTCATGAAGCATCTCAGAAAAAGGAGATTTCTTCAAAACCCCCAACCCTTAGCCCTTGCTATGACTATATCCTGTTTTTGCTTCCTGCAGAAGAAACAAAATATTTCAAAATGAAGTATTTCTACCATGGAGTAAAACTGAAAAAAATAAGCTAGTATCAAATACAGAGCTGATAAAGTGCTTAATTCTGCTGTCACTTTTTGAAGTCTGTATTGGGAAATAAGATTAGTATAAAGTCCATAATGAAAGTGATTTGTTTTTCTCTATTTGACTGTTTAGTCAGTCTCCTCTTCCAAATCAATTTGATGAGATACTGCTAGAGATTTCTATTTAAGGAACAGTTACAATACCAAGATAATTTGCAAAAGCAGGACTTAATAGCACAATTTCGGGGTTCCACAAGATGTCAGCTAAATTAACAACATTTTTTTTTAAATCTCAAGCTTGAAATTAATCAACTATAGCACCAGTAAGAATGAAGTCTTGGCCCTATTGCTATCAGTGGTCATGGGCTGCATTAACTGTCAGTGCTCAGACTGAACTAATCAGCATCAGCCATATTGTTTGTTTTCAACATGATAGTGACAGTTATAGATGTTCCTCTATTAAAAAAGGAAATGGTGCACAAAAAAATGTCTCTGATAACTATAGCAACTTACCCGAGTGTGTTAATGGATAGTCATACAAATAACTATTGACAATTGTGTAAAATAATTGCACTCTTTAAATGGAAACTAAGAAGATGAAAAGTATATTAATCTATTTTTACAAGAAAATGAAACTTCATGAGAATTAATGGTAGCTTTGTATAGCTGTGTTGCCCTTGCTATGAGCATTTAGCAAGGAAGGCATAATAGTGAGATTTGTGGCAGGATAAGTAAGAGAACTGTCTCATTTGCTTAGGGAACTGATGAAGGACTTGAAGAACATTTCAAAGGATTATGGACTAATGAATGCCAAGGACCTCAGTGGTCGAGTAGATGGACATATCGTGGGCCAGATACTAGAGGGATTGTAATAGCAAGGTGCATAATGCATGGTGACTTAAACATGAGTGTTGGAGAGTATGTTTCTTTCGGAAAGATAAATGATTTAATGATTAGATTAATGATTTTTGTGTGCAAATCAGTCTAGTTTTCTACAGTAGATTAGAATGGCCAAAGCAAGTGGCTTGGAACTAAAATGATTCAGTGTTGGTAAAACAGTGACCCAGTAAGGAAGTAGCAGTGCCAGGTATACATAAACAGACTGATAGTAGAATAATATTAACACAGATGCCTCAGCTTCAAAAAACCACATAGAGAAAATAGGTAATGAAGGATAATGTGACTTTAATGGGATTTGTGAGGTAGGGTAGAAACTAGATATTACTTTCAAAAACCCGTGCAGGCAGATTGTTCATCAATGCATCTTTGTAAGAAATCTTTTAAATAAGAAACCTGTCTACTAGGAAGAATTTTCAGGTTTCTTTCTATAAAATTGTCATGAAGCTTTGACTCTAGATAAGGGAATTATTATTAAATAAAGGAAGCATTGTTTAGTTGTCAAAATGAATTTGAAGTTTGATGTGTGTGGGAAGAAGGAAAGCAAAGAAAATTGGATATTGGCTCCTTGAAATTTGTGTGTAATATGTTGACTATGGATGGTCTGAAAGAATCCAGCCTTTCAGGATTGGTAGAATCAACTATTTTATTGACCTTCCTGATTTAATTTTTTAGAAACGTATTAAACGGACAGTGACAGATATGGCTTAAAAAAAAAGCCTAAGAGATATCTGAATTTTTCATAAACAGTCCTCATGATCTCTGCTTTTTAATGTTCGATTATCATAGTTTGTGAAATGTGTTCACTTGTAAGTAAGTGAAAAGGTAGGATTTAACTGAAAGTTGTAGAACATGCATTGAACAGGATCTTTTTGCATCATAAACAGAAAATGGAATTTATAGAGGTAATAAAGATTGACTTTTATATAGATAGGCGCTAACCATACACCATCAGAAGTCAAATATATATTTTGATGTAAGAGTGGTCAATAGTATTTCTTGTAACTGCTTTTCACTGAGGCTAAAATATATGATGTTTGTGTATAAAAGAACATACAAAAATAACTTCTGTCTACATAAATACATATACAAGTGGTGGATGAGCATATTTTTAAATAGAGCTACAAGTTTAAAGCGTTGTGCTTATTTTCTAGTAGTCAAGTGTTCTGCATAACCATGATCACATAAACCTCGAAAGAAGATGTATGGTTATACAGCTAGCCAAGAGAGTCATCTGAGTCCCTTAGTTCTGATATGCTTTTACAGAAAAACACTAGCATGTGCAACTTGCTCTCTTGACCATGTACAGTTCCGTGTAAGCAGTAAATTTGTTTGCAAATCCTCTCAGGCTTTTTCAGAATGGCTCAAGAAAGCGCCTGCAGTATTGTTACGTTGACAAGGTTAGGGTTTTCACATGACTGGGGTGTCATAGGTTAATGAGAGTTTCTGTTGTCACAGTGCCAGAGATGGGACTGTGGTGTGGAAGACAACACTGATGCTTATTTATGCCATTTAATGTTCCGCAAGTATTCTTGAACAAAACTGGCAATGATTATAACTAGTTTAATAGATTAGTATTTAGTTCATGTCTGAAATAAAATTTTGCTTCTCACAAAAAAAAATTCAGTAACATGAACTTGTCAATAATTCCTGTAGCTGTGTTTGTGTTTGGAGGTGGGCACCAAGTAGATAATGATGGGCATATATCACTGGTTAGAAACTATTGGAAGCTGGTAGTGACAAAACTAGGCATTCTCTGGAAGCTGCTTGATGGTGTAAAACAAGTTTCTGTTTCAGACAACTCTTAGTTCAGTTTCAGAAACTGCTGTGGTGGTAGTCACCAGTAGTAGTGCCTTTTTACACTGCAGCTCAAGAATGAATGAGTTCTAGAGATGTAGACACTCCCTTGCTGTTAAAGTTGCAGTAGCCCTTCTTTCAACAATTGTAAGTGTTGCTGTCACTTTACAAAGACTCATAAGATTTAAGCTGTAACTTAAGTTTATGCTAGAATCACTCTCTTCATGTTTCTCTTCCAGTGCCATTTTCCCTAGCAACCTAAGAAAATTGCAGTTTGCTTATGCTTTTCAGATAGGATATCAGATCTATTCCTAGGCCATTGAACGGAGTGGATTGGGGCTTGTTTTTGGTTTTGTTTTTTACTTAGATCCATCAGCTTGGACTCTACCTTAATAATAAATAAAAAAAAATCTTTTTGGAAATGTTTAAGGCAATTGTCACTTTTTTTCCCCTATCACTTTCTGTTTCCTCGATTTTATTGCTGTGGGCTCATTGACTATAAGAACTTCTCGTAGTCAAGACTCCATGTGAACGCAGGAGTGGGACCCTGAGAGTCATGTTGACAAAAAGAATCTGCTTCCAGGCATAGTCCTTACCTCTGAACAGAGAAGAGTCTTTTCCTTTACTGTGCTTGCTCACGAGGCCAAGTATTTGTTGCCTCTTCAGTAATTATAGGACCATCCATACACCCTTTCCGGTGCCACAAAGCGATTGAAATACTATGGAAAAAATTATGTACACTTGTCAACCAGCTCTCTGCATGGGGAAATGTGAAATTGGAGCTGTAGTCTCCTCATGTCTGTTTTGATCTGAAATAAAATGATGCTGTGCAAGTACTGTGATGTGTATGTAGGGAAAGCAGTGAACAAACCAAATAATTTTCCTGATAAAAATGATAAATACTACTAATACTTGGTTAAAACATTTCATCATCGACAGTATTATATGTAAGAAGCAATTTCCATTGCGTTTTCGTTTTCTTTTTCTGTTCAGAAATTCAGGGTTAACCTAAAAATGTTGCCTTACTTTTTCATTTCCTGAATGTGTTGCATTTTGAGACTATTAAAAGTAATTCTGAACAGAGTACCTTACTAGTGAGTAGAGCTTGTTCAGGAAAACGTACAGCTGTATTTAGTCTGTGGTGCTTTTCACAGCATGGCCTTTCACACATGCCAGCTCTTTTTTCCTTTCTGCTCCATGCGTATCGATGCAGGAGCTATTTGCAGCTTTGACCTAAGGAGGTAGACAGAGGCCTAGATTCTGATCTTTGTAAGAGCTAACATAGTTCCACTTAATTTAAAGGTGTCAATCCTGATTTACTGTGGTATAACTGAGCTTGGAATATGGCTCTTAAATAAGAAGCTAATGCACACTTGAGGACAAAACAGGGAAGTGCTTTTTGTTAAAAAAGGATATATATATTTATTGTTAAAGAAAATTGATATAAATTTTAGCTGTTGGCTCATTTGTTGCAACAGAATAAAATGAAAATCCGTATAATATTTCAGGTTTTGTAGATGTAAATCTCAATAATACAGTATTTATATCAGAATACATGCTACTATCAAGATGGCTTTTTCAGTTTGTCAGGGCACTTCTGGTCCACATACGCTGGCATCGTTAATATGTATTAGGAGGAAGTCATTTATTTGTTATTTCCTTTTGATACCCATAGGATTTTAGAGATTAGATATTAACCTTCTGAATGCATAATCCGATTTTATGCTTTTATTTTTTCCAGTAAAACATCAATAATTCGATATATTTTCATTGTCCAAAGCTGTTTTGTCTTGCTGAAAGACATTTTAACTGGGCAGTATTTTGGAACAAAATTTCTTATACATAACTTCTCATTATGGGTATAATACATGAGTGTTATATGCATAATCTTAACCTATTAAATTAATGAGAATGTGAGGAGAAAAATATTTTTGATCAGTGGTAACTAAACTCTGAGAGTAGGAAGGAAAAAAGATGTGCAGAAAGCTTCAAAATACAGAACTGCATTGTTTGCCGAAAGCCTGCTGTTTCCTTTATGTCTAACTGATCTGTGCCAGAAGCCCTCTTGAATTTCTACAAGAATAGAGCTTCAGATCATCTGCATTCAGTGCCAGAGTCGTGGCCCTGGAACCGATAATTGCCTCTGACAGGATTTAATTACCTTCTCCAGGACCTTTTCTCTGTTTGATTGGAGACCACCCCCTGCCTCCGATCAAATCAGACAGTAATAATACGGCGCGGCGCCGGAGCCAATGGCGAGCGCGGCCTGCGCGGTGACCTTGCTGAGCAGGAGCCGATTGGCGGTGTCAGCCTTGGCGGCGGTGTCAGGCAGCCGTCAGCCGGGCCGGCCACCGGGAGATAAGAGAGCAGCATTAATGCTAATGGAGTCTGTCAGCATGCAGGGCTTCAGGTTGCATTTAGTGTGGCAGTGCACGCAAACAGAAGTAGTACGAAGCCACTGCAGGCCTGAAATGTTAGGAATTGCAGCTTTTTTGAAAAGCCAGTTACGGGAAGCGGTGCTGAAGCTGTAATTTGGCAGTGGCTCCGGCAGACTGACAGCTGTGTGTGCCTGATGTGACAGAATAGTTTTCAGGAAAGACTCTTCCTGCACTTTTCTCTCTGAAGAAATGGTGTGAATTTCCCAGTTTCAAAACACACTACTATTTTATTGTATAGCTGGACAGTATTGCCGCTTGGTATGCATCTTGCAACTGTGTTTTTAATATTAACTTCACACATGCAGTCATTATATATGATCATTTTAATATAGAATTTAAATATACCTTTGATTTGAGAAACTGTATCATATTCTTAGCAATTGGCTTTTGGAAACCTAATGCTCTTGAGGTGAAATAGCAAAATTTAGTGTTGTAGTTCTCAGCAGATACTTCTTTAGTTCTCAGAAATTAAGCAAAATCTTTAGCCCATACCTCATTTAGCAGCTAGATGTCTTGACAGTATTACTGCTTTGGGAATTAATTGGCTGAAATCCAACCTTAGGGTGCTAGTAGCAGTCAGGAGTCACCACATGTTACTTTTTGTTCCAAGTTACATTGTTTTCCCTACAGGTAAAGGGCTTGTTTTTGCTCTAGGGAAGCTCTAGTGGCCAAGCTTCAGATGGAGCTGGGATGGATCAAGGCATATTTTGCTCTGTATTTGTTGCTTTCTCTGTTGTCACCTCTAAGCGAGATGTAAATGCAGTGTAGAGAGGTGGTGGGAACGATCACTTGATGTCATGGTAATTTCTCCGACTATTCCTGCAGCTTTATATAAAGTATAGTGCTGTTACAGTGTGTCTCACAGCACCTCCGAGAGCGACAAGGAGATGCTCTTGTGGCTGTTTTTCTTGTGTCTTCATCAAAAAGAACAGTTATCCTGATGAATACAGTGGCAGTATTATTCCTCCTGATTTGAAAGGCCTACTACTACAAAAAGGAAAATGGATCACAGAGAGTGCTACATGAGCAGCATTACTGAAAGCAACAATAATACTGAAAGGGTGGAAGCATTTTCAGATCTGTATTAGATAATCCATCTCTTTATGCAAATGTCATGGGTTGATTTTGCCGGTTATCTTCTTTTTCCTGAGAAAATTCAGTAGGGATGACTCTTTAAATATTTAATTTCTAGAATGAAAAAAAATACTTCAATTATTCTGGTTTTGTAGCTTCAAAAAGAACAGAATGAGAACCTCTTTGACCTAATGGATGTGTTTGTTGCGGGGTGGGAGAGGAATCCGAGTCAAGTAACTAGCCATCCCTCCCTAGTAATTGCCCAGACAGATCCCTATGTGAACATGCAGTGATTGCACTGATGGACAGTGTTGGGCCAAGGTAGATCTGCTGACTTAAGCACATGTGATCAGTGTCATGGTTATAGTAAGCTATACCACAGCCATCTTGGATGGGGAAGTGGAAGCAAAAGCACAGCGCCACAGCAGTACGACAGTTTATCAGTTTAAGATGCTAGCCTAGAACCCATTTCCTGATTGCATTTTTGGGCAATTAATCTCCAAAGCGTCTACATCAATTTGAAGCTATTTTCAAAGATACTGAAATCTCAGTCTCATTGAAAAACTGAAAATGATGTTTCAGGTCAGTTCTAGAACTGTAAATTTGGAGTGGAACACTTCTCATGAAGGTGATGTGTGAGTAAATACACACTTGAAATTGCAAAGAAACAGAAGTTCTTGTAGGAGCTAGGGTAGTTGGGCTGCAAAGGCTGTAGTACTGTGAGCATTTATACAGCAGCAGTTGTAGTTCAATCAGCCCAAGCATCTCTCCCATTTTCTGATGGGTTGTTCCCAGCTTTTGCATTTGTGTTGCCAGAACTGTTGGTTCAGCAGCACAGTGCACTTGATCAAGGAGTAGATCCAACTAGTAAAATATATACTGACTTTAGGGCAACACAAATGACTGTCACCCACAGTGCTGGGGCAGAATGAAGGCTGGCACAAGGGGGAGAAGATTGGGAGCTACTTAAGCAATTTTGTATTGAATGTGAAATTACAGCTCACTGAATTTTGTCAAAGGTTATTCTAGAACAATAAAAGTTTTTATTTTGTGGGTGTTTGCTTTTTGTAAGGAGGAAGATGGTCTGATAAGAAAACATTTTTGTGTGTGTGTGTAAGCAAAATTGACCTAGTTATGTTTTGAAAATAGAAATAAAATTTGTTAAACACGTTGGCCATAGCCTGTGAAAGAGATGATTTAGGATTCCTTTTGTCATGTATTACATTTTCATTTTTTCTAGAGAAAACAGTGCTGCATGTCTATTATGGTATTTGTTCTGTAATTATTACACCCTAATTGTGAGATAATAAATCATTGTTGCATAATCCTTTTTATATTTGAAATACAGATACTACGTCTGGTGCTCTAGGCTTCTGTGGAGGTGTACTAAAGATGAATTTCCTCCATCCCTCGTGACACAGGTTGTTTAACAGGAAAATGTTTTTATTAGAAGAGCTCATTTAAGGGTCCATGGGGAACCAGTGGAATTCTCCAGCAGTCTAACCTTCTATTTCTGGAGGGAAAGAGGTTGAAAATCAGGAAGGAAATTCAGACTAACAACTAGTGTTTAGAACTTCTCCATTAGTTCCCTGGAGCCGCTTGTTCCTGCTTTCTTGCTTCAGTTTGCCACACACTCGAATTAACACATAAAGTCACTTCTGTGTCTTTCTATGAATTGGACAATTCAAATAGCTAATGTTAGAAATCATCATCCAAAAGTAAGCGGAGAGGAAGGCCTGAAATACTGCAATGAGGGCAGAGCAAATTGTGCTATGAGAAAGGAAATCAATGTGGGTCTGTGAAGGAGACTGAGAGGCCCAGGAGCTCCTTAAGCTGTTATCACTTCAGCCACTCTTCACTAAAACCAGTGTGTCTTACAACTGCAGATTTGGTCATAGGCATTTTTTTGATCGACAACCTTACTTAGATTACTAAAGTATCACTATATCCGTCCCGTGACTTGTTGCAAAAACTTTTTCAACATAAATAGTACTATAGTAAAGTAGTACTACATATTGTACGTATTTATTCCAAATGTCCTTGGATCAGAGCCTATGGGTTGCATTTTTATTGTACATGGTTGGATTTTTTTTTTTTTAATCACATACTGCAAATCAGGCTGAGCTTACAGAAACCAAAACTGAGAGTTGCAGTAGCATATCTTTGAATGACTTTATTCATATTGGAAAGACATTAAGGGAGCACCTGGTATTGCGCTATGTGTAAGCCTAAAACTTGACTGAACTCAACAGTGTATTAACGTACTCTGATGTAGCAGACACAGCTTTGAGCAATTTCATTCTCAAATGCAGATAGGCTGAAGCAGCTAACAGTTTTGTTAGGAAACTGTACAGAAAGAAGGGTCATTTGTTACTACTTTTTTTTTTTCTCTTGGAAATAAAAGCTTTTCCATTTATCGGTTGGCAGCTTCTAAGTCATTTGCACTGTTAACTTACAGGAAGGCTGAAATAATATCAAAATATAGCAAAATACTATTAAATTGTTAATAGAAAGAAAAAGAGTGTCGATTTGTGTGTGGTTTCTGATGCTTAGCATAGGATTCCTGGCAGAAATATTACAGAGTAGAGCATGATTGAGAAAAGTAATGTAAAAAGCGTTGATTATAAAATATTGGTGAATGCCTTTGTGTATGTGTTTGGGGCAGAGGTAACTGTACGGTTCACTTGTGACCCCATCTGCTTAAGTGCACTACACAGTTATTTGAAAACCCCTTATAAAAAAAGATAAAATCCGAATGCAAAAGAGCTTAAAAATGCATCTATATTGCGAAACTGTAGCCAATTGATTATTCAGCTGGCAAAATGGAAATTTCAAGTTGCATAGACAGCTAATTGTGGCCTGCCTGTGGAATGACAGGTCTATAATTTTTAGTTTTGTGCACATTCAAAGCCAGTCACCTTGACACTTAACAGTCCATTATCTGCCGACCACCGACCATATGATGATATTCAAAGAGTGACAGGTCTTTTCCATTATAGAATGATAGAATGCATTATACTTTATTTAGATAAAGCCATCTTCACAGACAGAGCAAACCAGGTGCTTATCTGATCCTTGCATGTAACAATGTCATTGGTACACCTTTTATGCTGTATTTTTTTTATTCTGTTCTTTTGGAATAAAGATGAGTGAAATTGGCATCCTCAACATTCCTAAAAGGAAAGTTTCCTAAAAGAACAAGTAGCCTGACATTTACATCTATAATTTCTTTTAGTATTAAATCAGATGGATTGCAGGAAGCATTGGAACCTGGGTCAAGCAATTATATGAATCGTGATCTAGAGAAAAATACATATACGCACACATATTCAAAAAATATATGTGTGTGTATATATATATATATATATATGTAAAATAGTTGTGTTTCAGCATATATACAGAATAAGGTCATGAAACATGTCCCGGGATATTTGCTATCCAAAAAAAATACGTATATATCAGGTGGAGACTCAGCATTGAATTTGAAGTTAAACTCGGGGCTGGATCCAGGCTGGGATTCTGCTAGTTCTGCTGCATATTCCTTGGGTAGGGTAAGTATGTTTGTGATTCTGTCCTTCGGCTGCAGCACGAGCACAAGTTAGTGACCATCTTTCTTTGTAGGAAAAACATAGCTTCAAGAGCAGATGATGCTTGCTGATGAGGAGTGTGTATTTTGGGGGAAGGGTATTAGGGCATTCCCTGTGCAAGCATATCTTAGAGCATTGTATTATCCCATGGAGGAACGTTAAGTGGTACTCCAGTAACAAAAACTCAAGTCGCAGTAGACAGAGCTTGTCTCTCTTGTACCTTTCTGTGAAGGGAAGGCTACAGAAGCTTGCAGTTTTCAGGAACCCAGCTAGAGATGGGCCTAAGACAGTCAGAAACTCTCTTTTAGCCTGAGCAGTAGTTTCCATGCCAGTATTTTTTACTTAACTCTTTAATCTTGAATTTTTAGTTACAAGTTGTATTTTTCAGTATTTTTTACTTAACTGTTTAATTCTGAATTTTTAGTTTCAAATTCAAAGTTTCAAAGTTTGAATATATCTTTGGTAAAATCATTTTTGAAATATTTCTGAGCATTTTAAAATAATTGGTATTGTTTTTCTTTGATAGGGCCTGTTCCAATTCTCACTGATAATACTGGAAAGACTCACTGGCTTCTTTGCATGATGGACCAAGTGGCATAGGGAGAACCATACAGAACTTTGGAGATAAATTTTACCAATAGTACATTTTAGAATAATCTTTAAATGCTTTAAATGCAATGTGAATTGGATATGTACAAAATGATTTCTTCACCTGGAGCTAGTAATCAGTCATAGCATTTGCCTCTGAAGGGGTGATTCATGGATTTTTCCAAAACAGTGTTAAATTATCACTTCAGTGTTAAATATTTTTCCTTTAGCTACTTGCCCAGAACTACAGTGAATGGCATGTCCACAATATTTTTGTCACTTTTTTTCCTCTGAAATGTACTTAGTGTATTTCATACACAAAAGTATACTCTTTGTTCTAATATATATGGTATATCACATGTATCAGCTCTAGAGAAAAGGCTAATGAAGAGTGCATACTCTGTGAACAGTCATGAGGCTTCATTTGTTCAGTGCATGCTGCAATAATACTAATACACCTTTTACTCTACAAGATGGCTTGTACTTGGGGAATTGTTTCATCCAATTTTCTTGCAAATAATGAACAAGTTCCCTCAGGTTTATTGGCACTATCTTGTGCGCACTTTTTGGTGTAAATTATTTATTCTACTAATTTAACAGCAAACAGTCTTGGATAGCAAGCTTAGTAAGGCAATTTCATACATATTGGTTGTAGGTTAATTATTTAGGGATTGAGATATCACTGGTAATGCCAAATAAGTACAGACCTCATCAGAGAAAGCAATTGAATGCATCTAGGTTTTCCAACTCTCAGATCATGCAACCATTATATGATGGTCATTAAGTCTGGTGTGTTATCACAAAAGAACACAAATGTGTTTTGAGATAGTTCAGGAGTTAACCCTTATAGTTCATATCATTTCCCTGGTGATCGACTCTGATTGCTACAATTCAGCTAGCCAGAATGTTCCGATCCACTGTTTGGTGTTGGTGTTTCAGGATTAAAGCTGGTTATCTTACACATACCTTACCTCTGTTACCTATGAATAGCTTGAAACCATTTGAACTCTGTCTAAATTGGATCCCCCTGGTTGTAAGTGTTACTGCATGTCAGTTCTGTGTCAGTTGGATGGAAATCTTGCTGCAGAGGATGAAAGTTCATAGCTCAGTATTAATCTACTGGGCAAACTATATCTATTGCTTTCAGTTTTCTTGAAATATAGCTTCTGATGACCTTTGGCAGGTAAAACACAATACAGAATTTTCTAATACTGTTTTTAACATAGATATTTAAAATGTAGCGTATATCAAGCTTCTATGCCAAATAAATGCTATCAGAGATAAAATGTAGAATACTGGCAGGTGAGTTATTAAAAACAGACCAAAGCATGTTTTGAGAACCATTATGGTGCTTCTCAAAGCAGAAAATGCAAAACTGAAAATATCTTTTAACTGACTTCAGTAAAGGAGGCTGTGTACTTCTGAACACAGAAGTCCGTACACTGTCTGTAGTTGCCTTTATATGTGTTGGAGAGAATTGGGACATCCCAACTGGTGTGGGAATAGAAGTTTAAAGAGGAAGAAAAAATTCTGAAGCTGCAGGTCTTCTGAAGTAGCCGCATAAATCATTTAGTGCTGGTGGAGAATGTCTTTAACTTGCATTTAATTTAGTACGAGCAGCTGTTGTAAGGAGAATCTGTGCAGATTTGTACAGCCTAACTGACACTTACCAACATCTTTGTTGTAGTATGACACTTCTACTCTACCCCATCAATGTTAAGGGGTCTTTAAGTTAGAAATAAATTGCATTTTGAGTTGCTTTTAAAGTGACCTTACCATATACAAAATTTCAAATTTAAAAAAATTTGCAAGTTTGTAAATCTGCAGCATGATCTCACTTGTGTTTAAACTAATGGTAAAACACATGTCTCTTTCAGTAGAAGCAAGATTTACTTACAGTTATTTTATTAGTAGTTAGTAGCTCAAAGGAAAATAATTCTGTATTTCTTGCAAATCCCAAAATGTCTCTGAATGCAGTGGCGTGCAGTGGGAGGAAGGAAGTCTAAGATTAAGCTCTTGTTTATGATGAGATGGCAACTGCCCTTTGAAAGTGGTGCTTAAGGCATTGGATGTGAATCAAGATCATCTTTCTTACAATGTTCCTCCAATCCTATTGAAAAAGTGTGTTTGTGCTAGAACTGAACAGACATTACAGTACTTAGAGCAGCCTGTGCTTCAATATCTTGTAAGTCACTTTCAGACCTTAAAAGTGGGGAAAACGGAGATTGCGAAGTGGCTGCCTAGGTGATTGGCATCTCCTGAGCATGTTGGAATTCTTTTGTTCTCTTGTTAAAAGTTTGTTGTTGCAAAACATGACAATTTGATAAATTTGATGAAATATGTCATATGGTGTTTCCTTGCCATCTTATCATGGTGTGACCCACCAATAATAAATATCCCAACAATAATAACATCAGAGATATCAGGGTAATTTGAGATGCTGACTCTTGGATTAGATCTTGGACAGTTTAAAAGCATAATTTTCTGTTGTTTTCATCTTTGAATCCAGACTTTAAAAATCTTGGAAGCCTAATTCTTTTTCCTATGAGTCACAGAAATAAATATTTGATTACAAGATGTGCAGAGTCCAGTGTCCAAAAACTTGGAATTCTATTCGGTAAACGACTCCCAAAACCTGCAGTTGAAGAATTTGGTGGAGCTTCCTGTGAGTGTAGCAATTTGGTTACACCGATTGCTTTGACAGACTGAAGTCTATCAGCTATTGAACTTTCTGTAAACATATATGCTATACATACACATATTCCTGTATAAGTATATAATATCAGGATAGGAATTTTTAAAAGAGAAAGCAATGCCTTTAGAAAAAGAAAATCAAGTGGCTTATAGGCTATGGCAGTCTTGTGGGCTTTAATTTTTACCTTATTAATTTGGAAGTACTGAAAATAGATAACTTCAGTGTTCTGTCCTTACAGAAACATAGAAATGAACAGGTTGATAAATCCATCAGGAGATAGGTGAATGTTTCAAAACATGAGTGCAGACAGTTTTTCTGATTTTTGAACCACAGGTACTGAGGTGTGGGCTGCCGGTGATGATTTCTCCTGTTAGCTTTCATTATTAAGAATAGAGAACAGTGAATATGAAATAATGTACCTATTGTAGAACAACCTGTTGTAGAAAATAACAAATATAGTGTATTTTCTCTTTAAGCTTGCAGTATGAATCTAATAGTCTGAACTTGAGAGAAGAGAAAGTATTTAATGAAGCAAACATCAATGAATTTCTACTTTCTCTTTTGTCCTCTGCTTCACCATTTTGACATTTTTTCCCCTTTCTGCTCCTCTTCTCCAGGGCTGTGGTGTCTCATCGGATAAGCATTTGTGATCATGGGGGTGCTACAAAGAGACACTGCAACTTTATTCTGCCTCTTGGCCACTGTCAAAGGGTATGGTGTCTGCAAGCGTGAAAGAACAACAGGAATCACTGGGACTTCTAGACGGCTGCAAAGGTACCTTGATTAAATTTTGAGTTTTACAAACTGCTTCTGTTTTTAAAAAGACATATTTTGAAAGTAAGATCACAGACTTGAATGACTCTACAAAAGGTGTAATTTAGAAACTTAGGTGCCTTATCAGAAAATTCTCTCAGAATTCGACTCTCTTTCTAGTGAGTATCCTATCTATATATCCTCTAACAGAAAGAAATTTTCTAGTTGTCTATTAACTCAGCTTTCTAACTGGGTATATTGATAATTAAGTAGCATAAATCCACGTACAGAAACTTCTTGTGATTCTTGTAAAGCATGATATATGACCTTTAAGAGAAATTTGTTTATACAACTTCTCTATCTCATGTTATCTGCTGTGTGCATGCCATTATGATATTATGGATATAATTCAGTTAAATTTACAAATCAGACAATACATTAAAGAAATTGGTGCTTGGTATCTTTGACCACTGCTTGATTTTGATAGTTTCCATTGTACATAAAAATATTGATAGTACTGTAATAAATATCTTGACATAAATACCTTGATCTGCATTAGCACATTTTTATTGTTTTAGCATTTTTTTTCTTTTTTCTTTTTTTTTTTTTTAATATCGTGATTTATGTTTAGTACAGCAACTACATGGCTAAGTGGCAGGAGGAATAACATATAGTTTGCAGTCCATCATCTGCATTCCCTTTGCATTAGGTGTAGCACTGGCATGAAAATCGGAGCCCCTGCTCCAAACTTTCCAGCTGTCTCTGTCTCCCTGTGATTTTTTTTGTACAAATTTTCTGGCGAGTCTTGGAATATACAAGCTTATACCCCTTTCTTGAGTTTGTGGGTGTGTGTATATATGTCATATTCATAAGAAAACTGAAAAGTATTTTTTTTTTGGAAATTCCAGTATATTTACTGATGCAGGGAAATCCTTAAAACCTAAGGTATCTTCTTACTTTGCCCCCTTGCTTCCAGATTTCTGTGCAAGTTTGTCTGGTTTATTTTCATTTATTCAACATATGACTTGAGCAATATTGGGATCTTTTCCTTGCCATCTTCGGATCTTATTTATAGAGTGCTTTTATAGGTTTAGGAATTGTTAATTTTTAGGCAATAAATGTCATCTTATTTCTGAGGTTACATTTGTTTATTTTCCTTAGCAGTCTGACTACATTAATACTATAATATGTTTTCTGTTTCAGTCTTTTTCTGCTGCCCCAAGGGACTTGAGTTGTAACTAGGATTTGCATTGAGCTGGATGTTGTTCTTATTTGGCATATGGTTACAGGTAGACAAGAGTGTCAGGACCAACATGGTGCTCTATTGGGAGAGCTTGTGCCAAGCTTTGTTTTTGAACAGTTTGGAGGAGACATGATGTCACTGTCTCCCTAAAGCGAATTTAGACAGGAATATTGCATAGTATTTTGGGCACGTGTTTCAATATTAAGAATTAAAGTAATACATTACATGTTTCTCTTTTTGCATTTACTGTCTAGTTTTATAGCCCTTTCCCTGCTTTTCTCATATGCTGGTAGTATTTCTGTTTCATTATTTTTCAAGCAGAGTTTCATGACACTGATTTAGCAGTTTCTCACAGTTCACTGCTTCAGTTTTCATCAAATTATACTTCCAGTTACCCTAGACACTTTCATCATCAATTTCCATATGCCTCAAAGACATGCAGGGACCAGTTTGCCAATACTACTGACTCAAATGCTAGACGATCCTGGAATAGAGGATTTTTTTCCTAGAGTGTCTGAGACAACATAGAATCACTCAGTTCTTAGCAAGTGCTTTCAGTTTGCATGCATTGAAAATCTAGACAATAACTGCTGCAGAATATTGATTTTTAAAATGTCAGATCATGAGATAAAAATGAACATCAGCCAGAGAACACACCATCAGATTTTACTCATTTCTTTCCAGAACTCTGTCTTACAATAGAGAGCACTGTGCTGAATTGAAGCTTATTTATCTTGCCATATGATGTGGGCTTCTTGATTATCTTGCACTGTGTTTTCTGTATAATAGTTTGACAATTATGCTAGTTAACAAATAATAAAGATTTTGCCTTCAGTCTCTCACTGAAATATACCTTCAGATCAGTGGTGTTACTAGGACATGAGAGTGACAAAACTCTAGCAAATGACTGCAGAAATCTTTTCCTGGTTTTAGGGAGGCACGTTCTAACTTTGTGTTCAAATTACAGAGATTTCTATGTTGGAATACTTGACTCCCTTGGAAAGCTTTTCATATTATTCTACAGTTCCTTACCCTTTTCTATAAAGAGAGCACATCCTTGGCTCAAAGGTAATTTGAAGTCTGTAAACTGGAACTAGATGCAGATATGCTAGAGACCATGGTTCTTAAGTCTGTCGAAAGCATAGATTTAATTATACACAGCATGAAATGAAACTCGGGTGCCTATTTGTTTGAGTATAAAAGGTTAACTCTAGCAACTGTTGACAGCAGTTGTCAGCAGGTGAATTTTCAGTTACATCTGCAGCTTTCAATAAATTTTTAAGATGAAATAGGAGTAATATTCTCTCTTTTATACCACCATGTAAATATATTTTCACTATGAGATAAGGCTTGCTTCAGTTTTGCAGTTTGTTTTCTGTGTGAATTTTTGACTGATGGTGAGAAGAATTTCATGCATAAGTTTAATAAGTGCAGTAGGGAGCTTCTCATGGGAATAGAGAGGAAAATTTTACTCTTTCTGTGTGAATTTCAGTTCATGGAGCTTGTCATTTGCATAACTTTTCTATGTAGTGGATCTTACGTCTTCAGTGTCTGTGAGTAAACCTAAAAGCTCTTGCTCTAATGTCTGTGCAATAACTACCATGCATCAAACAATATTTGCATTTTAATGTATATACAAAACTGCAATCACTGCTCTGCTGTGAAGGAATCAATCACCAGAGTTCCTTCTCAATTTTGAAAAGGGAATGTATTGTAGACTGCTCAAACCTAAAAATTCAGAAGGAATTTCTTCTCTAAATACACTGACTAGCATGAACACTGGGAATTTCTTAGAAGGGCAAATGATTCACCTGCAGCTTTTTTGCATCACTTCTCATGTCTTCAGAGAGCAAATGGGAATGTTCCAATCAAATATTTAATTTAATCGGGCAAGGCAGCAGACAACCATTTTCCTGTGACGATGTTCTGGTCCATCAAATATAAAAAGAATGCCCAGAGGACAACTGGTGATATTTCCTTCAGTAGTCTTACTTGATGCTCTATCAGCATTACAATGATCTCTTCCTCTTTGTCTGGAGATTTTGACAGAAGACTCCAGTTTTACTTGCTTCTAAGAATTGTCCTTTTCAAGGAAAGCTAGTGCACTTACATGGAGAGGGAAGAAGATGTAGTATAAATATTTGAAAGTAATGATCCATTGCCATTTGAATTCAGTTTTTAGGGGTTTCATTAGCTGCTAGATCCTCCCTGCTGTATTCTTAAGGGAGAGAAGCTTTAAGAGATAAATATGATAGCCTGGATCTTCAAAGTTGGAATCTTCTGTGTGTGATTTTTTGTTTCTTTAATCCTGCACTGTTTTCTGTTGTATTCATATTCTTGTCCAGATTGCACACCAAATGTTCAGTGACTGTCAGAATATAGATGGCCGAAGAGACCAAGGAAACTTTTCATCCACCCAAGTATATTCTGCAAATTTGGAATGTCACATCTGCTTCATGGGATGTAAGGTGTGAACCAACACAGTACCGTTTCCTCCAGTTACTTTCTGTTCCACAGTTATGAAGAGTATCTACTTTAATGAAGGGAAGGGACCTGTTAAGCTACTGGATAAAACTCATGTTTTGTAAAATAGTGAAGCAAAACACACATTGTAGCTCAGTGGCATGTCCCCAGCTCTGTGGGATAAAACCTGTTTGATCCTGCAGCACAAGTGAGAAGCCTCATCACTCTGGTCTTAAAATGGCCGAAAATCCAGGAAATGCTTAAATTAAAAAAAAAAAAAAAAAAAAAAAAGGCAAAATCTCCAATACTGTCTCCAAACTATAAGAGTGCGACCTGAGATTTGTGGTTGTTGTTTTGTAAAGTGTTGCGTATTCTGTGCCGCTCTTGGTTCTGTATTACCGCTAGTATTATTTCAGCATGAGTGTTTGGCAGTCTGGGAACCAGATTGAGGAACTATGCCTTAAAACCTTACTTTGTTGTTGGTGCTGTTGTTGTTTTTCTCCCTTAGGTGAATTTGTTGCTTCTGTGTCGTTTGCACCCCTTTGAGAAACAGGAGGGGAAATAAGTAACAGAGCGGTAAGAGAGGGAATTGAGAAAACATACTTGCAAAGTAGATTGCTTTATGTTGTGAAATATAGCCTTGTAATCTGGTCTTGCCTCGTTTGGCCAGATGGGATAGTACCTTACTCTCGGAAATCTCAGTGAAGGACACAGAGCAAATTGTGGTGGACGATAATGGTGTATGATACAGGATTGCTGGGCAGGATTTGTCTGAGGTCAGCACTGTAACTGCAGACCAGTATCATATGTTTGAAAGATTTTTTTTCCCTTTCTGTGCAAGAGATCACTCAGAACTTTTAAGTATTCAGGGAATAAGTGTCCAGAGACAGACTTTAAATGATGCCTTTCTTATTATATAGCTTTATTGGCAGTTAGGGAAGTGTCCTGAAAGTTTTTGATCCTTCTTGTGTTTGGCTTAAAGCTGAAATAGTGGTAACTGGGAAGGGTGCTAAAATATGATAGGTTTTGAAGAATATGTATTTTTACCATAAAACTCTAATGCTGTATAGTTTTGACCTGCATCAGCTGGATTTTTTTGATAAACCACTTTCAATTTTTTTTTTTCTAGTGGAAAAAAAATAGGAACAAACCCAATTGAGAACATGACTAAGATTTAAAAACACATATAATGTATGCTTTTACTATTACAAATAGAAAATATTACAGTAAACAAAAACTGCTTGTTCAGTTTGTCAGGAGAAACAGGAGAAAAATCAGTCCTGTGACACTCAGCTTATTTACTTAAAGTCTTCAAATTAATCTTGGAGATTTTCTTGTCAAGTGTGTATTAATATATCTGCATTCTAGCCACAATAAAGACATGTATTAGTTTTCTGTACTTCCATACCTGCCTGCTGATGTTGCTACTGTAATTTAGAAAAGAAATTAAACTGTCTTCCTCAGAAAACCCATTGACCAGTTTAGGAAGACTGTTTTTCCCTCAAGTAGCAACTGTAGGGCCAGCACATTTCTGAAAGCGAGTACTTCAGAAAATGCTCAGTTCTCAGGGGAGACAGAAAGCATGTAGTTTGTTAAAGCAGTTCCGTTCTGTGCTCCTGAGTTTGCTGAGTCCCATACTAAAAGCAGCGCTTCTGATGACTGACCAACCCGTACAGTTGGTGTTGCCGTGAGCGTTTAGTATTCTGAAAAGAGGTGGCCTTAGGGATCAGGTCCTACTCCTGAGTCACAATGGATAATATGGGAATAGCTCCACTAAACCAAGTGAAGTAACTTCTAAGTTATTTTATGAGGACCTGCCGATTAGTCAAATGCTTATTTCGGTACTGGAAACACTAGGGTAATGTCTGATTTGTCTCTTGACATGCAGTGTATTGCAGATAAAGTCATTGAGCTTTTGAATTCCCAAACCTATTACCTGCCGAGATTTTCTACCCTGTTCCTCCTGTTCCAGAAGCTCATTGCTGTAGCATGGGGGCTTTAGATGTGGTGCAGAGACACAAATACCAGAGAAGTCCTCCTGACGCAGCTGCAGGTAATACAGTGCTGTTCTGGGGCAGACTTGTTCCCTCTTCATCCTTTTCTCTTCCCTCTCTTTCAGGCAAACAGCCTTTGAGAAGGTTGTTTTGATGAGGACAACTCCTCTGTGGATCATTTAATCTAAAATAAGAATTTTCTTTTGGTGGTTCACACTACCTCTATTAAGAGGGAAAACAACAATACTAAAAAATGACACGGGACAGTCTTCTGTCAAACATTGGAAAAGTTACACAATTTAATATTAGGGGTGATTTTTCTTCTAGTCAATTGGCCCCACTTGTGTGCAGCCCTGCTGGGTTTCACTCTGCAGTACCCTGGCTCCTTCTCATTGTTTTCAGCAACAAAGACAGACCTGTCTCGTTGCCATGCGTGGCCAAAGGTCGGCCAGAATAAACATTATTTTAAAATCTATAGTACACTGCAGGTTATCATTCTTAGAGGCCTGCTGGCAGCTTTAATTTCTCTGTCAGTTTGATTTTCATAATTCTGTGGAAATGTCTCCCTGTTTTCCTTGTGCTGCGAGTGGAGGAGTGTGGCAGTCCCCCTGCCCGTTGTTGTCCTCTAA
>JAUBNY010000948.1:1204747-1232047 GCA_032275445.1 Crypturellus soui
GCCCCGCTCCCAGGCCGCCGGGCACCGCCGCGGGGTCGGGCGCAGCCTCTGCCCCGGCCGCGCCCCCGCAGCCCCATGGAGTGGCCCCGCTGCCCGCGCTGAAGGCATCGCCGACCCGCAGCGAGAGGCGGCCGAGGGAAAAGGGGAGGTGAGCGGCGCCGGGGGGCTCCGACGGGCGGCAGCGGCGGCGCACAAAGCGGCGGGTTAGAGGTGCCGTGTCACGGGCAAGCGCGGGCGGAGCGGGCAGAGCTCCGGCGGCGCCGCCGGGGCCAGCCTCCTCCGAACAATAATAAGGATAAAACGGGCTGCCTGCTCCGCCTGCCTTCCCGCCCTGCCCGCCCGCAGCCCCGCGTGGCGGCTTTGCGCGGCGGCGCCGGGGCCGCGGCCGGGGGGAGAGCGGGGGTGGCCGGCGGCGCCGCGCCAGCCGCCCGGGACGTGTCCTCCTCCCGCAGGCCGTGCCCTCGCTGCCCTCGGTCGCCGCCGCCGCCTGGCTGCTCGGTGGCCTGGCCGCGGCACTGGGGTGATGGGCTGAGCGAGCGGGGCAGGGTGCTAGGCCGGGAGCTTTGTGCTGGCTGGGGCGGGCGAGGAGGGGGCGGCCATGGTTTCGGCCCCGGGGACGGGGCTCCGGGGGGACGCCGCCGAAGTAGCGATGGCAGACGGGCTGCTTTGCCGTCCCCCGGCGGAGTTTCCCCTCTCTTTTCCAGGCGACACGACTGCCTTTCGCAGCCCGCTTGGCAACCCCGATCCCGGAGGCCTAAAGGACTGGGAAAGAGAGTGGGGCGGGGGGAAGGGGGGCGGGCGAGGTGCAGGGGGGCAATAGTGTGATTGATAGCGCGGGGATAACCCCGCCTCGCTCTCTAGCGGCTCTCGCCCTCGCCCCACTTGGAGTTTATTATATTCCGCCCCCCCCCCCCCCCCAAAAAAAAAAAAAAAAAAAAAAAGAGTTTTATTGTAATTGCGGGGAGGGGGGAAAGCCTGGTGTAAACTTTGCGCATAAAACGAAATCGAGAGCAAAAACTGCAGCGCAGCGGGGCGACGGGCCGGGGGCTGCGGCGCACGCCGCACCGAGGCTAGCGGTGGCGGGGGTCGGGGGGGCCGCCCAGGTACCGGCGTCCCGCCTCCCCCTCCCTATGCACTGCGCTTAGGTGGTTTGGATGGAGCGTGGAGTTGCCTGCAAACTGTAGCGCGGAATCGCTGGGACTATTGGGGCAGTTGCTAAATAATCACCGAAGCGAGTGGTAATAAGCTGTGAGAAAGCAGGGGAGGAGGGGGCCTTCTTTGAGAGGGTATCGCAGCCGCCGGGCTGGCCTTTCCTATTTATTTAGCACGTTTTGTTGTTCTAACAGTGCTGGAATAGTGGATTTATCAACAGAAGGTGTTGACACCAAATTAACCCTTTCACTCGCTTAGTTTTTTTTTTTTTCTTTTTTTCTTTTATAATGCAACATCAGTTAGAAAAGATTTTTTTTTGATTCAAATTAGGAAGGTCTAAATATTTGATTTGAGGAAAATGTAGTTTTCATATGCATGGTTGCGTGCACGTATGTAATGCTTGTACATATAGTCTTCTGTGAAAATTAATACTCTGTTAACGTTGCCTCTTATATATATTTTACGATGATTCTCCATACTCTTAGTATCTGACTTATTTGACTGTTTTGATTTAAAATTAGTTTCTCATAAATTTGTATTTGCTCTTTTGGGGGAGAAGTCACAGCTTTGTACCTAAGCTATGCCTTAAAAACGGGGCAGAAACATACAATAGAACATGTCTTGTTGGTATGAATTCTCACTGGAAAATATTTGTTATTTCTGGGTATATTGCTGTATTTGAGAAAATTTAGTATGTTAATTTCTTTATTTAAGCTTTTTAATACTTAAAATTGCTACATAAGGATTGTAAAACATTGCACATTATTGAATTTGACCCTAATGAAAAATCATGCAATTTCTATTTTTTTTTGTGCTTGTCTGTATGTAATTTTCAAAGAGTGATTACAATTGGAGAAAGAAGGATAATAGTGATGAAAAGTAACCTTTTTCATGAGCCTAAAATAAATTTGTTTTAAAAGTTTTGGAAGTTCTGAAGTGTTCTCTTGTTTGACGTTTCCTTCAAATAAGTTCCCATTAAGAGATTAGATGCTTTTGAGAGGTGGGAGGTGTACTGTAGTACTGTATAGAGTGCTAAAAGGAAATGAATAAATGGACTCCTGAGTCAGCTTTTTTTTTTTTTCTTTTCCAGATTGGTATTTTTTGTTGAATTTCACTTTGATCGGATGCTTTGCTTCGCTTTGTCCTACTTAACTGTAGAGATTTATTTTTGGAATTAAAGATGAGAATAGTGGGAAGCACTTGCAACTTCTGTACTTAATATTATATTGAAAGTGTACTTTAATGTACTTAAGAGGATACTAAACTAGCTATATTATCTCTTTTATGCTAGCTGATTTTTTTCTGTAACAGGTTGTTGTAAACCTTATAAAATGCTTATTGTTATCTTTATGTGAAATTCAGTTGTCAAGAAATTGTGTGGGTTTTTTTTTCTCCTAAGTAAACTGTGATAGGAAATTTAATCTTCTGACCTGTCTTATGCTAGGTTACTGAAACTATTGTGATTTAGCTTTTCTAAAACTAAGGGATTTGTTAGTTTAATGCTTTCTGTTTTATATAGTAGCTTTTAAATTGAACTAAAGAAAGAAGCAATGCAGTTTGCATACTACTTAATTTATGCAAGCATTAAAGTTCTTGCTGTGTTAAAAAAGAAGTTTTTTTGTTCTTTGGAGCTTTGATGGCTACCATTTTTGTTAATGACAGTCATTTCTCTATCAGAAAGATGTTTTCATTTGTATTTACTTTTCAGTGAAGGGCAATTATGGTGTTCCGTGCTGCACACTTTTTGTAGCTTGTATCTCAAAAGAAATACAGTACTTGGAACAGGACTGCAATTTGAAGCAGGTGTTGCATTTTACTGTTATGCAAAATAACAGTAAAATATAATTGTGAGGGAAATTAAGGAAACAGCTGCAAACTTGGTATTGTAACTGCAATATTGTGATTCCTAAGCAGTGGTGTGCATACCTTACGTTATACTAAGACAGTAAAAGATTTAATAGTTAAAAGCCCACCTTACTAATTTTTACACCTGAAACTCCGGTGCTTATAAGAGCAGGTTAGCATAAAGAACAAAGCATAACCTTAGTTGCTGTGTATCATGTTACAAATAATTCAGTTTTCGGATGGGACCTCCATGATTTAGTTCCATCTTGCCTACTTTTTGCTGATAAGGAGGGTGAAGAATAGAACAGAATGAAGGTTGCAGAATGTTTTAACCCAGCTAACATATGGAAGCCTACGTAGGCCTGAGGTTATAAAATAATAAAATAAATGGCCTATAGCAAGCCATCTGCCATTTGCAGGGCATTCTTATTGTACTTTGTGCCAAACTGGAGATTAGTCTTTGTATTTAAAATATATTTTGAGTACAAATCAAAGATTCCAAATGTGTAACATTACACATGGCAAACACATTTCTGTCTGGGAGCGAGGAGAAATCCAGGAACATCCCACTGGAAAAAAATACTGCTTAGTTTCATGCCTGGGGCTCAGATCATTCTATTCTCTCTCTTACCTGCTTTTCTTCCCAGCAAGTGCAGGTCTACATTTGTGAACTGCACACGGATATGAAAAATCTGCTATTGCATATAGCAGTTCAAGAGCACATGGACTGATCCAAGTTGTCATAATTTCGTTTAAGTCACTGAGGCTATGACAGTGTGTCTTGACTGAGGGTTTCTGTCATGAGCACGGCTTTTATAGAACTTCTCATCTTGAAAGTATTCTTCAGTGTTCACAGATTCCCTCTGAAGGAGGGCAGCCATGTTATCTTTATTTTACTTACTGGAGAAATTGAAACTCGAATTCTGTGCAGGGAATGACGCAGAGGTAAAATTTAGGAAGTACCCCTTAGCCTTGTGCTCATATCATAGGACATGTACAGTCCGTATGCAAAATTATGTTCAACATGTGGAAATCATTTGTACTAAGTAAGCAGTGATGCTTTCTTTTAGAGAATTGCAGACCTTTAGGCAGTAAGTAGATAGATGGAAGGGTGTATAAATGCAGAAATGCTTACTGGTGTGATACTGTTAAATATAACAGCTCATTACCCTTTGAGGAATACGAAGCTGTTTAACTGATGAGGGCTTCTGGCAAAATAGTTTAAATACTAGTCTTTCTCGAGACAAATATCTTGATTGAAAGGTATCTGAATTTACCTTTTGTCATGCAGTTGTAAAATTTTCTACCTTGCATCAATTTCCAAAAGTTTCTCTAATGTAACTTGTTGTGCAGAGCTAAAATAGTGTATTGAAAACAAGTATATAATTTATGGAAATTTGTCCATTTGTCCTTCAGGAAGTCAGGCCTGCTTTCTAAATTTCTTGGTAGTAATTAGCATAAGTTGTTTTTTGAAATAATAATAAATATGGAATAATGGGGTTTCCCGTGCAAATTATGTTGTATAAAATAAAACCTTTTTTAAGCATTCATCCTTTAGATGTATTTAATCCTGCTGGAATTAAATGATGATGTAGTTAAAAAAAAAAAAAAAGTCTAGGGCAATGGTTAGGTAGTCCGGTGATGGTACCTCAAAAGTTTAAAAAAGATCTTTGAATGCAAATTAAGACAGGATAGGATAATGTGTCCATATAGGTTAATGTCTCCTTCACATCTTCAGTGAAGTCTGATGTTTTTCTCTCTTGTAGAGGTTCACGGAGTGGATGAGGAGGTACTTGGACTCCGGAGCTACCTGGAACACAATGCCCTACTCTGCCATCAGCCTTGGGAAGTGGTGAATGCTCATGTCCATAAGGAGGAAGGATGGCTCATGGAATTCCTTCACAAGGCAAAGTTACCATAACGGTGGATGAATACAGCTCCAATCCAACACAGGCGTTTACACACTACAATATTAATCAGAGCCGGTTCCAGCCTCCACATGTGCATATGTAAGTATTACTAATCTTGTCTTCCTCTACGTGTGTGTGTGTGTGCATGCGTGTGCGTTTAAATTGAGAATTGATAATGAAAGAATGGATTGAAAAGTGGAAAAAAAAATGCTAGTTATATTATCAAATAGGCAAAATGGCTTCCAGATTCGTTATGTAGCATGTATGAGACAGAGCACTCCATCATGTGTGGAATACGACTATGTCTTGGGAGCAAGGCCACCGAGTTGGTGAAGCTTGCTGTGATGTGCAGTAGTGTGCATTTTCTGACACTTGTCACTTTAGTGATCTCACTTTAACTTGCCTCAGGGACCTATTGCTTTAAAATATAACACCCTTCCCCCACCCTTTACAGTCAACTGCGAAATAGGCCTAATTGGGACTAATTGTGTCGTTCCCCCCTCTCCCCCCATCACTGAATCCTTTGTCCTTCCTTGTGAGTGGAACGTGTGCTGCATGCTGCATTCCACTTCTGGCCAGGAGGACAAAGGAATCAGAGACTGCTGAACAGTTAGTCCCAAGAAATACAAATATTCTGTTAAACGTGGCCTGAACTTCTACCAAGAAAAGCTTTGGAAATGTGGAGCTACAAGCCCCTTACCTCACCTTGTTATTCTTGGATATTGTATGACTTGTAAGATCATTCTGCAGCATAGTACCTGGGCACAATGGTTTGGGTTAAGAGCTAAGTACTAGCTTTTACCCTGAATTTCCTTTCCATTGTTGAGTTAAGTTTGATCTTTATCAGTTACTCCTGTTAAGGTTCTTTCTATTTAAATTATAATAGTCTGAGGAGCATATGAAACTATAACAAAGGGGGACATCTGTGTAACATTGTTGGTCAGGGTTTTGGATGTTATCACATTATTGAGTTTGATGAGGATTTTACATAAGAGTGGAAAAAGTTGTATAGTACTTCATTGCATTTTGTTATGTAGAATCTCACAGGAAGAGTCACAATTATGGGAGTTTAACACCTTTTAATGGGATTCCACATGTGGTTGCAATCTTCCTAAAAAAACTTCTCTGAGGAAGCATGCTGAAGAGATCTGTTGTGCATGGGACTTCTAATTGTTGGAAAAGTTATCATTAATTCTGTGAGATTGATTGCTTTATTTACGTAATTGTGCATTTTAAAATGATAGTTCATTGCTTGATCCACTGTTCACATCCTCTGTCAGGGAATTTTTACTGCATATTTTGCACTCAGACTGCAGTTGTGACTGTCACTAAGTAGAAACTCTGTGTATAGAGCAAGTGCAGAATGAATAATAAAGATTTAGAAAGCAGATTTAAGGCACCCCTTGTTACCGACATTCATTCCTCTGGGAGATGAATTAAGGCCAGAACAAGTAGAGTTTTTAACATTTTAAAAGTTACTCATGTTAATTATAGCCTCAGCTTTTCTAATAATTTATCTGATAAATGATATTAACTTCACAGATGCCCTAGAAGGTGCTTTACTAGATTGAAGTAATTGTAGAATTGAAATATATACTGAAACTAAAGTACAACATGGTGACAGTTCTTTACAATAATTTTATCTAAAACTGCTTAAGTTTAGGAAGCCTGTTTGAAGAAAGGGTGTGGCTTGCTGAAAGGGAGGAGAGGGAGAAATCTCTTGCATCAAAGATCTTTTTAAAAATTTTTTTAGTTTATATTTTAAGGAAGAGGTTTAATTTCAGAGAATTAAAACAGAAGCGAAGAAAAGGATGCGGCAGTGAAGGAGATAAGTTTTAAGTGTAGACTTGGATAATTAATGATGGATTTTAGTAAGTTAGGGGAAGTAAGTTTAGTAGTTTAGTAAGTTAGGAGGAAAAGGTAAGGTCCTAGCAGCTGTCTAAATTTTGGATGAAGGAAAGAAAGATGTGAGTATGAGACTAAGGCTGAAGGTTTGTGTGGCTGTAAGAACATGACCCTTATTTCTGGGGCTGGGGGAAATGAGAGCGTGTTGTGGCTTGGGGAGGGGACTTGTTAGTCATCCTGAGGTTTTATAATGGGAGCGCTGTGCATCTTCTAAAAGAGGATATCATCAAGTGAGAAACCCTGAAAAGGAAAATGAAAAAAAGTGTAAAAACAGTAATAGCAAAGAAACTTGGTCCTTTTACCTTTTTCTTTGTTTTATCTTCGTTAATGCCATATTGTTGCAGCTGCCAAGATTGTTTGCTTTGGTTTGGTTTTACAGTTTTGCTTTATTTTGTTATCTTAAAGTAATGCATGCATTTCTATAAAAATAGGGAGTTTGAGGAGGTTGTATTCTAATGAAAATTTTATTTTAAAAAAGGTGAAATACTGAGAAACGAATAAAATACCTCACAGAAGCCTTGAGTAAAATAACATGTATGTGAATAGCAGGACAATATATTGCTACAAGGCACTGCTGCATGTCGTAATTCAGTGGTAGTTTTTTAAAGTAGTTTCTTTATGAATATGCATCTTCATTTGCAAAGGTGAGGACTGGATTTAAAGAAAATGGGTTATTCAGCACATACTGAGCCTTTTCTGTTTCTTGTGTTCAGTGGGCCTGATGCTCATCTCAGAATAGCATAGACTGAAAGCTTGCATCATCTCACCAATGCAACCCTGATGTAAAGAGAAATACTGCTATTATACTTCCTGTTCCTTGAGATACCTCCTTCTCTTCTCCACTATCTTACTGTGTACGTTCCACATGAAGGCACACTAATGTCATGTATTTTCATCAGCAGGGACACAATTCTCTTTTGTTATATTTATTTTTATACCAGAATTACTTAGAATTTAAGGTATCATAAGGTAAATAACAATGTATTGAAACATACTGTTGTAGGCTGGTTGTAGTACCAGTTTTGTCAATTACCTAGGCTTAAGTACTGTACACATTTTATAGCTTCTTCATTATCATATATATCATATATAGCTTTTATAGTTTCTTCATTAAAAAACAAAGATTTGAGCTGATATTCTAAAGACAATATTAATTGTCCAGTTCTTTTGCATAGAGGGATGCTGTGTTTAGTTTGTGCCGTTTTGTAGCAACTTCCCCTCTCCTTCTCAGCTTCCTTGAAAATATTAAATATTTATATCTGAATATTTTGTACAATTCATATTTATTTTCATTTGATTTTAGCTAACTGATTTGCCTGTATTCCTTGTTTTGAAGGATACCTACAAAATAATAATAATAGTAATAATAATAAAATTGTGGATTTCTTTGTTTTGGTTTTCTGCCTGTTTTTTGTACTTTTTTGTAGTAGGAAGTGCAGCTTTAAGAGGCAAGTATAGCAAGTATGCTATTAGGTGTTAGTGTTTCTTTCTGCTTCTACATAGTGCCATCCTCTCGGTTCTGCACAAATGATTTTTTTTGTTTTTGGCTTTAGTGTGACTCTGATCTAAGACCCAGCATGACTTAATAAATAAAGTCCTACCAAATAATTGGTAGGACTTTAATTCAGTTTTAAAAGAAGAACCCTTGTCAGTGTGTTTAGACCCCAGAGTGTTCTGCATGAGGCCACATAGTCCACACAGCCACCCAGGAGCAGCGGGATGTGGCCTTGGGGCTAAGGCAGCACCTGCGGGAGGAGCTGAGGGCCCACAGGAGGCTCTGAGAAGAATCCTGCAGCTTCCAGCCATTCAAGCCCTTGCGCTCTGCAACTGCAGCTCCCAAGTAGAGAGGGTAGAGAAAATTGCTACTTCCACAAGGCAGAGGCAGGAGAAAAAATAGAATGACCAAATCTTCAATCAGGATAGTTGAATTCATCAAGTATATGAATTGGTTACTTAGGGTGCTCTCTCGTACATGAGGCAGTCAGTAATTATGTAATTACTGATCTTGCTATAGTGGAATTAAATCCCCTGTTAATATTTGAAAATCGTATAGGCATGTGTTATGTGTAGTTGAATAAATGAGGGTGTGTATGTAATAAGAAAAATAATAGAAAAAATAGCTGTATAGTCATAGGAAAAGAAAACTTCTAAGTGTGATTAAATCCGAAATTGTTAAAGCCCAGAGTCCTAATTAGACTACTAACTTTGAGAAATAGGATCGTGCATACTTTTTCATTTCTTCAGAGAACTATCCTGTATGCAGTGAATTTGGGAAGGTTGCAGTGAAATCGGTGGGAAATTTGTGTATTTGCTCTGTATTTTTCTCAACCATTGCTTCATAAGAAGCATGTGATACTGGGCAGCGGGGAAGGAATTGTCATTAGTAAAATATGGTCTCACTTGATACACAGAGACTTACGCACTTCATCCATGTAATACAGGCAGAGCGAGTGCAGACATTGCAGGCCTAAGCTGGCTATATCTAGTGTAACTGGACAGCTTATTCTAGGTGATACTGATGTAGAAAACATCATTTTTACACAGTTGCTTTGTCCATTATTGCCAGTTCTTGTAAAAACGTGGTACTAAGTACTTAGTTTGCTCTATACTACGTACTTTTTCTAAATAAAATTTAAAAATAACTGCTCCCTGTGGAGTTCTGCTTTAAGTTCTGCTCTTGAAAACAGGAATACATTGAGCAAGTGTAGTTAAAAACTGGAGTCTTACTTCTGCATGTGGGATATTTATTTAGGACCCAGACTGAAAAGCAAGATCAGTTTGTGCACATGTAACCTTCCTTGGCTCATTGGTCCCTCAGTGGCCTGGGTGGCTACTGAAATGCAGCATTTTACAACTGGAGTGTGTAAACAAAACAAGACGCGGCTTCCTGGTGCACTAAGCAGCAGCAGCAGCCATTCTGCAGCTGCCCCTGGAGCAGCTGAGCTCTCCATGCAGCAGGAGCTGGAATTCCATCAGAAAGGAGGCAAGGACAGCTGTAGGTGAGGACCCATACAGCTGTCCCCCAGTAAACAGGCCCCCCTCAAGAGCAGGGCCATTCATTAGCTGATTGCATCTTCTGCTTCTTAGCAGGAGAACAATGGATGCTGTGGTGCAAAGATGCTAATTTTAAAAAACTGCTTTACTGGAGTGTATGTATATGTGTGTCCATCTATGTGTGCTTAGCAGAAATCTTCCATTTTTTAAACAACCTTAGTGAAATCGCTGATCAGAATCAGTTGTGAATCAGTGATTTTTTTTATATCAGTCATTTTGCAAAATCTAAACACAAAATAAGCCCGAACTTTAAATTTAACCTGTAATGTGAGAATAAAAACACTGTTTTTTTTTTCATAAGTTTATACTTTGTTTTGATTTAAAGCATTTTGAGCTGTTTACATGCAACCTACTGAAATTGAAAATGTTTGTACAGTGGTTGTTTATTGCTTGGGGATTGCACTGTCATAATTAAAACGGAGATTCAGGCCCCTCTATGTATTTTGTTTATGCCAACATAGCAGGCATACTCTTGTAGTCACTCTTGAAGAATGAGTTGTTTCTGACCTCTCTTTTTGTCATCTCTAAAAAGCAGTCATCCCAGCCTAACACTTAAAAAATATTTTGATATATTTGACTGTTGCTGCAAATGGGCCAATATTATTATTATACTAGAACAGCTTTAAAATAATGTTTTGTCACTTTCTCCATTAGTTACTATATTGCTGTATTGCACTGCTGTGGTATGGAAGCTAGATTTGATGCAAGTTGGTGATTAATCCTTTTACTTCTGCTGGTAATGGGACAGGCTCCTCAAATGGTTTTCGTACTTTACAAAATGAATCATCGTATGAATGAATCCTTCAGCATTAAGGTATGGGTCTTGAAGGGTTATCACGGTTTGTAAAAACATTCCCTGTCGCCTGTTTGTGTGGGCTGGAAGCGCTGAAGTTCTTCAATCCTCAGGCCTCAGTGTTGAGCCTGCCCTCCCCAGCTGCTCATTGTTCTTGCTATGCCCACCAGCTTGCCCACCTCCCCAGTAGTGCCAGCACGGCCTTTTGTGGGGCTGCTTTTCCAGTCTTAATGCTCAAATGGTTCAGTTTAAAAATACCCATTCTGCTTCCCTTTTTCTCCCTTTTCTAGTAGCTGAGAACCATGAATGGATGTTTTCATTACAAGATCTCATTCCACCTTATGGTATTATCTGTCCAGTTTCTTCAGATTTCAGTCATACTGAACGAGGATTCACTTTTATGGATAAATCTCTATATACAATATATGGTGTGTTCTTATCTTGAGAGGTTTGTGATGGACTTGACCAAGTGTTCATTTTATACCAGTGGCCTCTCCCAGAGTACTTTGTGCCTTGAGTGAAATTGCTCACTAAAGGGGATTTCTAGCTGTGATATGGTTTGACAGAAAAGATGAGAATACTTTGTAATCAGGCCATGCCTTGTTGCTGGAAGCTTGTTGTTTCTTAAAAATAGCAGGATAGTAGGGACATAGTTGTGGAAGCGACAGATTTTCTGTAACTTCTTATTTTTTGTTATTCTTTTAAGGAGACTCTGTAAAGGGTGTGGATCTAGATGCCTATTTTATGTGACTATGACTAATGACCTGCTTGCTCATTATGATTGATGCAGGACTGTTGCAGAATTGAAGTGTTGGTGATGAACATTGATTTCTGGACTGTATGTTGCACACCAGCTTTTGAGCTTATGTTTCTGATTGTGAGCTACCAGAGGTGGCTCAGTTGCCAGTCAGATGCTTAGCACAGGTATTTGTGGAAAAACTGAGAAACAGAGGACCAACATGTCTTCCTCCTAAAGAGCTAGTGTTTTGTTTGGATTTGAATTTTGTAAAATACCTCAGCTGGCATAACTTGATTTGAAGAAATAAATGTAGCTAGGCATAGCGGAGAAATAGCAGGGCAGAGAGGTTTCTTTAAAACGTATGTCATTTTGAGAGAACTGTGGTGGTAATTTAGAGGTTCGAGTCTTGTCTCTTTATTTTTCCCCATGTGAATCAGTAAGAGTTCTGTTTTTCAGTTTAACCTATCGCAAAAAAAAAAAAAGGAAACAGTTTTCTGCGTTTCTGTGTTTATTTTTAATTAGAGAATGATGAAATTGTGACCAAAATCTTTTGTATGCAGTTAAAACACAGAAGACAAAAAGTGCCACTGTGTAATGATTGTGACTAGACTTGGGTTAGTTTGTTTTGGTAGTGTCTTTTTCAAACCAAGAGGTGCTGTATGGTCATTTTGTACATAGTAGTGTGCACAGTAACCAGCAGCATGCTAGGTGCAATACCAGATGGTTAGGGCAGAAAAGCGCAAGTCTGGATTCCTAGCTGTAAACTCCTCTAGAACTGTAATTCTTTTATTTATCTCTTGAATAATTGACCATAAAGTTCGGTCTTAATCCCCATAAAGCTGTAGTTTCCATTGGCACGTCAACAGTAATAATCCTGCAGGATCTGCTGTATAAGGTTGGCCAAGGCAGAATGCTGGGGGATGACCGCTGGTGATAAATGCCACTGCTGGAATGTGAAGAGAGGTGGAGAAGAAAGAGGGGATGCCAAGAAGCAACCATAATGCTGTGGTGTACTTGGTCATTTTCAGAACCTGCCTGGATCCAGAACCAGGTTATTTTTTTTCTCTTATTCTTCAAATTAGAATACAGAGGTACCTGTGCTGTAATCACTACTGTAAAGGCCAAATCTTCTCAAAGAGTGTGGTTGAAGAGAATAATGTACATGGGGGTGAAAGATTTCCTGGCTGGACCTTGGGTCTGCTGATGCTGTTGTCCTGTGTACAGTCCACTGAGAGGGAAAGTACTTCACTTTTTTTTTTTTTTTTAATAGTGAACATATTTTCTAAATATAAGTCACTGTACTGAGGGAAAAGACAGGAGAAAATTAGATCAGTACCCTGTTTTTACCAAGAATTTTTAAAGGATGATGCTATGGTATCTTGTTAGACTTGCTTTTGTCACAGGTTTGGAATTTTGTGTTCGAAGGCCTCTCTTTTTGCATGCCGCTTGACGTTAGCGCTGCAAAGATTCCAATAGATACTGACAAGAAGAAACAGTACAAGAGGCTTCCTCACAGCAGAGTCCCCACTTACTGCACTGGGCATTAACTTATATCCAGCACATTAGACTTAAAAGCACACAGCCGTTAAGTGTAGCACTCCCTTCCCAGGAGGGCAGCAGATGCAGAGGGAATGGGGGAGGGAAAGAGAAAGGAGTATGAGAGAGGGCCTTCAGCAGATATATTTGTGAGCTGGCGGACTTACTACTTACAATTTCTCTGGTATAAGGAATTGAGTGTAGTGACGGGGAACATTAGGGTCAGTACATTACTCCTAACTGTTAGGTATTGTATTAGTTTCTGAGAAGGAAGAGGTGCTAGTCCGGCGTATCTTCCCTTGTGTTCACTGATATAGGAGGAGCATAAAGAAAAAATCATTATTTTTTAATTACTCCAGACATTTTTGTTTCTTAAAGGACGCTTGCTTTTAGCTGGCAGCTAGGATTACCTAAGGGTTATTTTCTGGTTTGTAAATGGCAAAGCAGTAGTTTTGGGGAAAGTCAGAATTCTAATTTAATGTGTTTCACTGTATTTAATAAATGAGAACCTTGCCCTGTGCTTACTAAATGTAGAAATAACGTTTTTAACTGCTTCCAGTGGGGGACAGTTCATGTCCCTTAGAGATGCCAAGTTAAGTGGCTTTCTCAACTTTGAGTGATGATTCTTACAGGCATGTCTTTCCTGCGTCTGTTAGCAGTGTGCTACACCTGTGCTTATGGGAATTAAAGACTTCTTCATTAGTAGTAAAATTGCAGGCAGCCAGCATATCCACCTTTCCTTTCAGTGTCACTCAGTGGCGGGTGTGTTGGTGAAAAGGAGAGAATAAATTAAAGCTAAATAAATACATAATTATAAAAATTGTATATAGACTTCAGACAGGTTTAGTCTTTGAAAGTACTTGAAAGGTATTTAAATAAATTGTTTTCATTCTGATTATATATTTTTTGACAGTAGCTTGATCTTCCTTCATCTTTTGTTTGTTAAACAGTGAGGTTTGTAGCCTTGAAGGGGAAGGCTTATCTGTATGAAGAACTGTTTTTGTTTTGCTATTACAGTTATTCTGCACCTTGAAACTATAAGTATTTCAACTTTGATGGCTTTTTGGCTCACTGGGGGAGAATTGTGACTCATTGCAGCCTTTTAGAGCTTTTGGAGGGTGTTCTAATTGTTCAAAGTTCTTGGACGGTGTGTTTGCTAGGAATGCTGTCAGTATAATGAGGCTGCACAGATCAAATGCTGTAGTACTAGTTTCAGACAGACCCTCTGAGAACTAAAATGACGATGATAATTCTCCTGGGATGGTATCTGTATTTTTTGCACTGTGACCTTTGACAATATTTTGCTAGGCTACTTTGTATTGCTGCATCTTGATGGTGCCAGTCTGGTAATGGAAGGATCACACATACAGTTTGTCTTAGAACTTGATACATCATCTTGGCAACAAAATGAAGACCTTTAACTCTTGGGGTTTTCAGTGTTTGTTGTTAGTTATCTATTACCATAATTTCTGTGCCTTCAAGAAAACAGGCTATTTTTAAAATGTATGCAAGTAGAGCGGAGCATTTCCCCTGAGCCAGAGGAGAAAGGAAATCCAGGTACCAGTTTCAAAGAAATTAAATGTTCTCTGTTAGGGAAAGCTTTGTTTTGTTTTTAGACCAATTCATTCTACATATCAGTAATACAAAAAGGTTTTCCTGAAAAGAATCGCATTCAGTCTAGATTGGGAAGAGGAATATGAATTTAAGTAAAAAATAATTTTGAATCACCTGTCTTCCTTGGTAGTCTGTTCATCACCATCGTTTATCATGAAGATAGGCAAGAGCCAGTCAGTGAGTTCTTTCAGAAGATATAAGGGGGACATTCTACAGAATAGAGAATCTTTAGGAATCTTTTCATTCATTATAGAGTTAAAAGAAGTGAATTGGGACACTGAGTCAGGAAGCTGATGGAAGTTCTTTTGAGTGGTTAGTTCAAATTATTGGAGGTCCATAGAAGAATTGGTACAAGAATTAGCAATTTTCTGGATATCTAGTTCTAAAGAGAGAGTACAATTTCTTCAGAGTCCAGACCCCCTGTCTAATAAAATGTAAAGATTGTATGGGAGGTGACTAAGCTGTAAGAAGGAATAAACGAAAGAGGAGAAATGAATAACAAGCACCCAGAAATAATCAGAGGTAAGATGTTGGCTTAAAGTATAGTTCTCACTGCACCTTATACCTGCAGCTGTTTGCTATGATTTTAATGCCTGCATATGTTTAAAGACAATCTTGTTCTCATATGAACTCCAGCAATAGTATAGGATGCATTATTGCTCCGACATTGGTATCAGAGCTTGTCTTTAAGTTTTATGTGTGTTTTATTATTTCCCTAACAAAAAGCTTTTTTAGCTTTTGAGCTTCTAGTCTTATGCCTTGTAGTTCTTCACAAGGGAGTCTCGCAATGCTGACCAAGAGGTTATATGTTAGCACGCTGCGGCAAGGTCATTTGAACCTTTCAGTGCTGTGCCCACAGCCTAACGACTTTAAAGACACACTTTTCTTTCTTCTTTTCATTTTTCTTCTGTTGGGCTTAGTGTGCTTGCGAGGAGTGTCAAACAGTTTGCACTGGGAACAAATTCTCTTTCTGCACGTATGCACACAGAGCTATTGTAGTTGCAGTTAAAGCTTCCCTCATAAGTCCCCACAAATGACTGTCGTCTCTTACCTGTAGGGACTTCCTGTGGAAGCAAGAGGGTAGATTAGTCTCTACATCCATAAAAACTAGAGTTTCTTCAGATAACACCAGTTACAGTGGCTTGCTTTGTTACATGATCATCTTTATAGGAAGCAGAGCACAGTCCTTTTTATTTTATTTAAGGCACTGAACAGCTGTCAGGTTACAGAATTTCTTTATTTGTTTAGGGTCAGATTAGGCAATGAGCTGTAAAGGAAAAGGCACATCCCAGACTATCTATCCCTTGAGTCATCTAATCGTAAACAGTGCCCTGTATGTTTGCAGGGCATGAACTTTGCTGACAAGCATGTCCAAAGAATTCATGAATGTTTCCCTCTGTTTTCAAGGAAGTAAAAGGCAGAGGACTAAGAGTTAAAATGTTGAACTTGCTGATGGTAAAACAGAAGTATATTAAGTACTAGCTGTCATGAACAGCTATGGGAGCTCCTGTCCCAGCTGTCGGATTTTTACAGCCTCCTGAAGACTTTTTCTTGCAGAAGGAGCAGAGGAATGGGGTGTGAGAAAGTTTCTGGCCTGACTTAGATTATACTCTGGTATATTACTCTAAATGAAAATCAGTTCTAGTTTACTGGAATTAATTAATCTTAAATTGTGGTAGTCCAGAACCTTGGTTTAGGGGTGGCTGTATTTGTAAGAGATGTGGAAGAGAGAGTAATTTGGACAGTCCTCATTTAATCTGTTGCTGACATGGTTCAATACCCAGGCGGTGGCAGGGACAGAACACGAGAGCATAGTTTTTGCCTGCCGTCCTAGGATAGGTTGTCTGCTTTTTAAAATTATTGAAGCCCTTTTGATCTGCCATGGTCTTTTCTTGTGATAAAATATAGTTGTGACTTTTGGTCCTTTCTCAGAGGTTTAGAGATTGATGCATGGTATTAGGGATACCAAGTTTTGAGATTTGGTATCAAAGGGAATATGTTGAATAGATGCCCAGTAGACCCTCTATATCAATTTCTTTGCAGCTACAGGAAGAGATAGTGCAAACGGAGGTTTTCCTTAAGCTTTTTGATTCTCTGTGTTTATTATATGGTGATTTTGGTTTCTTTTCCCAAAGCAAGGATGGTTCTGTCATGTTTGTTTTATTAAGTCGAGTTTTTCTTTAAATGGAAAGCGAGTGAACAGATATGGCTACCTCAGTAGTAGATAGTTAAACAAGCATTTTGGATTTCTTGTCACTTTTTTGGAGACTCCTTTTTGGTCTGTCAAGGGTTATGATACCAGATGGGATTACATGGGCAGCATGGCTATGTTAAGGTCTGTTCTGTTACCCCTGCACGCTGAGAACGTTGTGTGTCCCACCAATTGCTAGTTTGCAGTAGTTACACCTCACTGTCTCCTAGAGATTGAAGGGCATTTTGGCTGCTGTGTTAGTTGTGACTTGAAATTTTATGATGTTGGATGAATGGTCCTTGCAGGTCTTGTGATGGAAGGACATGCATAAATGGATAGGTAAAGTATAAAGCAGCTGTTAAAGTCATGCAAAATAATGTTTTATATTTGTATTTCTAATGCTGTTTTGAGTGAGATTTTTCTGATCTGTTGCACACTGAGGTTAGGTTTCTGTGCTATTTGATGAAGCCCTTAAAACTGTATTTTGGATATGTCTTTCATGACGTCTGAAACTGCTATGATGTCACTGTGACCCTGTGGCTTAATCTACTTAGAAGTTCAACCAAACGAAGGAAAAAGGAACCTCATTCATTATCTCCCAGGAGTCTTTTGGTAATTAGCAAAGGTAGTGTGGATAATTACAAAAACACTCCAAGATAAAGTGAGATGCGTTAGTAGATATTCCTCCCACTGTGAGAATCATACTTTCAGCCGGGATGGGGGAACAGCGGTCCACATGTGCTATCTAAATAAGTCTCTGTTCAGCTTTATGAATATGCACTGGATGCAGGGGAGAAAACCAGCACATTCTCACAGGATGCTGTTAGGGCCAAGCAGAATCTCATTAGGGACAACTTCAAAGATCAGTTCCTCACGTCCATAAAAACAAGTGTAAATTATCTTCTGCGAGCCTGCTGTTAGCAGTTGCACTGTTGCATTATGCATGATCCTAGGCTGCACGTGGTGTGAACCAACTGCACTGTGCTCCATTAGTGGTTTTCATTTTTATGCTAAGCCTTGCAACTTCGCAATTTATTGGTGTTATTTTGGCTAATATACTATTTGACTTAAATTTTCCCATTGCACTAGCTGAAAGTAGTGAGATCAGGGCTAGAAAGGGCTTTTAAAGTTCTACAATGCTTATGGTTTTACAGAGGAAGAATATAGACAGTCCTGTATTAACAGCTTTACCTGTCCTCTCATTCCTCTGCTCCCCACAGTTACGAGTAAGAAAGGAGAACCAAGAAGGAGCTTTCTGTGATGCTGCTTTGTAGCATTTGACACATATTTCTGAAAGCAAATAATGGTGTAGAATTTTGTTTACTTGCACTTAGACTATACCATGCACCCCATCGTATGCATTCAAGAGGCCGGCTTGTTACTGTTTGTTGGAGATGGTGAAGTGCAACTTCTGTGTATGCAAATTTTATTAGCAGTTTTAGTGAGATTAAGATTTGGGCATAAGTCTTTATGATCCTTACAGAAACAGGAATGTGCTGTGAAGTACTTTCTTGACTCAGCTCCAAAAGCGAGACAGTTCCACGTAATGCTATGGCCGTGAAGCCAAATGAGGAAAGCATTGGCCTGTCTTGTCTTCCCACACCTAATGAGGGTTTCCCATTTTCTGCAGTCGGTGTTAAACTCCCACGTGTTCAGCAGTCTGATTTGCATTGCAGTTTCCCAAGGAGCTGTGCCATGGGAGTGCAGCTTGGGAAGCTTTAAGATGCTAGAATTAACAATCTTCATAGCTGTGGTTTGATAAGATGATTTAAGCCATTGCTTGCTGAATCTATAACAGCAGTGGATAAATTGAGGTGTGGTGTTATGAGGACTTTTTGGCCCCCTCTTTTCTGGTGGTGATAGTAGCGGTCCGTCCTTTTGCACCGCCCTTCTGTTCTCCCAGTTGGGTCACAGTTGTGCCCTTAATATAACAGGGAATTCAGAATAATCCCTTGGCGTGAGGGAGAGAGAGGCTACACGTAGCCCAGTTTGGCTCTCCAGTCCTGTTTGCTGTCTGCTACTGCCAACATGGCCCTCGCACAACAGGGGAAGAGTGTGGAGCCGGAACCCTTGCGAGGGGGCATGGGGAGCTGCTGAGGCTGGCACTGCTACTCAGAGAAATGGCATCAAACTAAATGCCCACGCTGAGCACTAATGGCCTCATGTTTAATGTATGGCCGACCTGGCACTTTGTAGAAATGCTCCAGGAGACATCTAAGAAGTTCCTGGTCTAGGTGGCTTGTGGTATTGGGCAGTTTTGAAGCTCTGTGGAGTTGAGTATGTAAGTGAATTGCAAAGCTGAAAGGAACTCACGTGAAATTGTTATATGAACAAGAAGTAGAGAATTTCCCAGCTTTGTTCAGAGCTACAGGAATACTCTTAGATAATTGCTGCTTACTTAAGGGCCTGAGTACACTGGTGGAGATCCGTGGGAGTTTTGAGCTGGGCTTTCTGCAGGACCGGCTAGTGCTTCAGAGCATGGAGTGTTCTGAGCTGCCAGGTGTCCTGCCATAATGAATGAAAACACAAACCAGTGCAGTGATTGAAAAGAAAAATCCCATTTTGTAAAATCGTTTCACTAGATGTCCTCTGTTTCAGAGAGCTCTGGGGGAGCTGTGAGGGCAGTCACTTAAAGCTGACCCAACAGGATGCGATGAATGAAAAACTGTCTTCGTAACGTGGATCCTTGGACAGGATGTTCTTTTTGCTTTGAAAACCTTTTGTAATCCTCACGTAGAGGTCTTGCCCGTGGCTCGCCGGAAGAATGGACAGTAGGTCTGAAAAGAGGCCAAAATTATTTTAGTAAAGTTTGCTAGTATAGCTCTAATCTTAGTCATGTTAACAAATCCACTAAAGAGGGCACAGTTTATACTGGTAAACAAGCTTATCCTTTAATATCAAGCAGCTGGATAGAGAAAATTCTTAGTCCTTCCTGGTTTGGGTTTTTGTTTTGTTTCATTTTGTTTAATGTTTACCAGACATTTTGCTGTTACAAAAACATTACAGAAATAACTTTCTCCTGCCATGACTTTCTAATGCTGCATTGTCTGAATTTTAACGGAATTCTCAAACCTGAGTTCTTCACTTTGGAAAAGTTCCAGCCACCTCACCTGCCTTTTAAATTGTAATGCGCTGAATGGCTTTACTCTAGCTGTCACATACGAAGATTTGAACCACCTTTATTTTTCTGTTATGAAAGAATCAGAAAAAAACAGTACACTGTATTGTTCAGGCTCATGTAAGGTATGTATGTAGTTAAAAATTTGTGGGGATGTATAAAAATATATGAAGTGTTTACGTATGCATATATAATATAAATAATGCCTACCTGTTGCCAAGAGAGAAGGTTTGCATGCAGTAACAGTGTTGCAAGCCTGCTTCATTTTGACACTTTTTGGCTTCCTCTCTAAAGCCAGGGAAATGCCAGAGTGGTTCCTTACCATGCGGAGGAGGGATTTGTTTCATTGTAAGTTCAATAGTGAGTTGGGAGGAAGCGTTCATTTAACATTACTGTTCGGGACTGACGCTGGGACCAACCAGAGCAGACAGTGTTTGAAAGGGCAATAAGAAGTGGCAGTGATAGCCATGCTGTAGGGTTACTGGAAGGGCATGAAGTAACATCTGGCCATTGGACTTTTTTAGTCTAATTCATAGTTGTAATGATTGATTGAAATGTTTCTCTTGTAGAGTTGGCAGTGCGTGTGGTATTCGTGTCAGCGTGCCCCTCGGGAAAAAGTCAAGTGGTGGTGGGAAGGAAAAAAAATGAAAGCTGCAGAATTGTGCCGAGCATAACTCTGTTTTTCATATGCGATGTTTTCATGTGCTGGTTAAAAGTTAAAAATCTGAGCATGTGAGGAGATGTTTTTCGCAGAAAATACGAAAGTGGAGCAGCAGAAAATCATAGGTGATTAGGAGTGAGAGACATTAGGAAGGAAATGTATGAAGAAGGTTGCAAAACACAGCACAGTGAAGTCCAGTCAGTTCTCTGATTATTTCATGATACTAAAATATAATAAATAAGAAAAAAATAAATTTTATTTATTCATTCATTTTGTTTTTTTGCTTTTAATTTTATCTGTTTAGGAAGCCTGCTTCTCATCCGAGCTTAATACTGTCTCTAACAAAATGAGTCATCTAAGATTCAAATGTACAATGCAAGATCAGACTGTGTTTGGAAATAGTACAAATGCTCGTTAGACGAAGGAGTTTTTAATTTTTGTCTTAATAGAACAATTGGGGGATTTGCCGTGCTGTTCCATCGTGGAGCTTGTGCTGAAAGGAGCAGTCCACGGCATCAAGACAAATGCCTGCTGGGCTGTCTTGAGAGACTGCCTTCTAGGCTGTGCTTTCCAGTGGGAAGCTTTTATTTGTGGTCCTTGCTCAAGATGTTGCTCCGTGCCGTGCGCTGTCACTGCTTTGTGCTTTTTTGTTTTAATTCTACTGCTGCAGCTGTTTGTGGAGCTTTGCTGGGTTGGGAGGAGGTTTGACTGAAAACCTAGACACAAGCAATTGGGAGAGGTGAGCAGGACTGCCTGCAAGCTGGCAGTGTAGCTACTGGATTAGTGGGAGAGAGAGAAGGCCCTTTTTGCGTTATTCGTTGTGGATACTCATGAAGCAGATGCTGCCTCACTTCTATACTGACTTTAGGGAAGGCCAAACTCCATGCTTGTGCAATTTTAAAATGCTGTCCTCTGAGTTGTGCCCTATGCCAGATCTGTGAATGGGCTTGATGGTGAAGGCAATAATCTTGACGGGTTTCCTGACGCAATTTGTCATTTTGCATGAAACAGAACTCTACAGTGGGGTGTGTGTGAAATAGTGACACATGTTGGGTTCCACCAGAAAAAATCCAGGAGGGAACAGCAGGTCCTTAGGTAACTGTTTCTTCTGTTTATCTAACTAGTAAAGAAATTGCAGCACAGTGGATGCATTAACAGCACTTCCAAATATGAAGGTGATTGTGCTTTGTGTTATCCTCAGTTGTAATTTGGAGATTTGTTAATAAACTTGTGACAGGTCATACTAAACATCTCAAGGCTGAATTTCCTTTCCTCATGATGTCCCAACTGCCAGATACTCTTGTTATTAGTTTAAAAAAATACATATTACAAAAATCCACCAAATTTTACTATTCACTGGTGGAGGCTGGGACTTTGACTTTGAGATCCTCTTTACTGTAGGGTATCCTAACAGCAAAAAAAGGTACTAAAGATGGTATCTTACATGAAAGCAGTTACTTCTAGAAAACTACTGAGTGTGTTGTCATCCAGCTTCTACACCAGCCCTCAAACAAAGCCACGCTTGAGGAAAACACTTGAGCAGCAGAGTTTCTGGAAGGTGAGTTGACCAAAGCCTCTAATTCTAGAAAGCGAACTGCACTCTTTTAGGGTGTAGTTATTCTCAAGTCTTTTGGAGGCAGCAGGAGATGAAGCAGATCAGGATTTTGTAGGTGAAAGAAAACCACTAGAGCAGAGCTTGATAGAAAAATGAAGAGCAGAAGGGCATTTTGAAAATCTTGCCCATTTTGACCTGGAAGGCAGTATTCATTATGCCCTCCATCATGTGACTTGAGTGAGCGCAAGTCCAAGCCCTTCAAGCCTTTTGTACTGTCCAGCAGGTGATTTCAGAGGCAGTGTGAGAATGCAGAAATGTAAGGAAGGCCAAAAACCAAATGGATCCAGATGTAGAGTAAGAAATAGTTAAAGGACAGCTGTTCCCAGGTTTTAACAGCTTTTTTTTTTTTTTAATCTCGAGCAATTTACTGAATTAGCTTGTCTGTTTCCTCACTTAAAAATTGCCAAAACAGTTATCAGCCTCTCAGGGATTCTGGGTTCAGTAATGAGTTTTTGGATGAAAATTCATAGAAATGTTATCTTATTTAAAAAAAAAAAAAAAAATTCTTACAGTGTTGCAAAGCTCTCGTAAAATTCTGTCCTAGTCCCCCAGATGTATCTGTCCCTGCTCTATAGTGAAAACAGAACAGGCATTTCGCTTGCCCACTCAGAAAAAATACTACGGATGAGTAGATGAGTACAATTTTACAAATGTTCCTAGTAGAAGCGAAAGTAAAAAATGCGCACAAGTTAGCAAAAGTGATGGTTGTACCCTGCTACTTTATGTCTTTACACATTCTGTTCTTGCCACCTCTGCAGTTTATTGTGAATTGTACAGTAGCTATAGTAGTTTATTATCAAAATACATGTAAAGAAAGATTTAAGTTCACTTTTTTCTTAAGTTTGGAAAGAAGTGTGAAAATAAAAAGAGTAAAAATGTGTCTGTACAAGGAAAAACAGATTCAAGTAGTTCGGAAAAGGTACTCTGCAACTAGTGCTGAGGAATTTCTCTTGGTGGGAAACACCCCTGTTCTCCAGGAAAAATGCTTAAGCTAAATCAAAAAACAGGACTCTTGCTAAAAATAGACTCCCTGGTGAGCCATATAGGAAAAGCTAGGGTACTTATAACTCATCACCCAGCTTGTCTCATTAGAATAAGCTTTTCATATTCTTAAGCTTTAAGAAACAAGAAGGTAAATAAAAACAAGTAAGGTCCTTTTGCAAATTCTTCCTAGTTTGTGATACATGCAATCTACGATGTCATTTCTCAGTGTTTCATTATTAGCAAAGTCGAGTGGAATTCACCTCTGTGCGTGAGACCTTCTGCACCGCTCTTGTGCGAGAGTAGAAGGAGTGTTACTCAGTTTGTCTTACCTGCACCCTGTGCATTAGGATTAATTTCACTCGGGTTATTCTCATCTAAATGTGAGTGGTGGTTTCTGCTTGCTCTGCTACAGTTAGAGCATTGTATGATTTTTGCATGTCTGATGCAGTGATGGAAATCATGAAATTTCTTTTGTTTCAAAGTGTAATCAGTGAGATTGCATTTGCATTGCTTGCGACTGAATCACATAAGTAAATTACATTGCCTCCATCTTATTCATATTATGAAATGTTATGTGATACGTTTTGTTTCCTTCCTTCCCAGAGCCTTTCATGGTGATATTCTTTTTTTCTAAATTTGAAAGCTACAAAGCCTTTTATACTTGGCCTAGAAATACCTTTCTGCGGTGCACTTCCCCATCTGCCACAAGAACCAAGATTTGATGCTGCGCAGCGCGTTGATTTGGAAAGCAGTTAGATTTCCAAGTTTTCAAGGTCTTGTGTTGTGTTGCGCAGTGAGTGCTGCCTAAGCAGCTTTGTGTAATGAGCAGCAATCCCCGAGTCATGCATGGTGATACCTTGCAACTGTTACCGGCGAGAAGTAGCATCCTGGAGGGTTTCAGCTTGGAATTTGGATTTGGAATTGACTTTTAGATAATAGTGAAATGAAAATCTTCCAGTCCTTCCCCCTCTCCTTTTTTTACTGCCACAGAAGTGAAGGTAAGTACATTTTTTAAATTGAATTTTTGAAAAGAATCCCTAAGGCAGTTTTCTATCGTGACTGTAATTCATTTTTGGATTTGATTTTTTGGGGGATACTTATTTCAAAATAAAGGATAGCAAGGATAACTGCTGACTGCAGAAGTCAGTAACATGACTGATAAGGGTGAATGCCCCAGATATTCCCACTGAGGATTCTGAATTCATTAATTTTTAAGATAGAATTATAAGCAAAATGAAATGTTCTTTGATAACCTATAGCAGTGTGGTTGCCCACAAAGCCTCTGCTTGTTAACTACATTATTGATAAAATCTCCTGATGGTATATGCAGCAAGTGTTTCTCATAACATTGCATGTCTAAATGTGATTCATGCATCAAGTAAATGCCATAGACAAGTTACGATGATGGTGTAACGAAAATGGTCATTGCTGTTTTATTATCTTCTTTTTTTAGGGATGTGGTTGTGCTAGAAGGGTTCAGCAGCCTATCAATAGTAGATCTATCAGAGAGTGATAAGTAATCATTGCCTTAACACCAAGTAGTGGGAGAGATTAAAAAAAAAGGTGGAAAAAAACAGTGGGGGGAAGGAAAGAAATCAAGTTCAAATGAATTGTGCAGCTCTGAGGAATCTCTAGCTGAAGCTGAGCTCATGTAGAGTTCTTTCCCTGTTACAGCTTTATCTGCAAGCCCCCAGACTAATGTTTGTATTTTGAAATATTTTGGAATATATACCATTTGACCTGCGACTTCCTAGTTCTAAGTTTTTAATACAGGAGAGAGAGAAAGCGATCTGATACAATCTTTTTTAACTGGGAATGTCTTTGGCACAATGTTTCACAAATAAAAGAACTTCCTTTCCGTATGTGCGGTGCGCTGCGCTACAGCCCTCTCTGTTCAAGTCGCCAAGGAATTGCAGTATTTCATTGATTGAATCCAGTTCTTGGCTAGGCTTCATGTTAAAAATGTATGCCAGGGAGATGGTGTGAGCTGTAGCAAAGACAATAGCACTAGAAAGATAACAGGTAGATAAAGTGCAAAATTCTGTTCAGGAACATTTGATGCCCAAAGTAAAGTTTTGAGAGAGAACTTAGTGCTGGCATTTTTTTCCCACAAAAATATATACATATGTATATATGAAATAAATGCTTCGGAAATAAATACTGCTTTGAATTACTTGACATTCTAAATCTAGAATAATTGCTTCAACTGTGGTTTTGTTTAAGATCAGAGATGAGTGTTAAGAGGAGCTGGAGGCAGGAATCTTTGACAGTGGATGAAATGCTTCATATGAACCTAAGCAAGCCTTTTAAGACTACGTGGCTATTGTGAAGAGTTGTATTTAATTTAGTAGGAGCACAGTGTATGATGCTGAGATTTAGATGGAGAAGCATTTCACTACTAAAATCCTTGAAAAACCTGCTGGGTTTAGATGCAGGAGAAAATACACAGCCTAGTGGAGGTAGGGTTTTTTCCCTTAAGAACCTCATCCTACCCATGAATTTTCTCCAGGGAGGTGTGTTGTGGGTGGGTATATCATTGCATGCCTGCTGTGCTGGTTCACATTCAGAAATGGATCTTCTAGGTAATAGTGTCTACAAGTTTACTTCCTTTCAATGCTTTTTTTTCACCCATTATAAAAACCTTCTCTGTTTCCACCCTAGAAATAAGCTCTCCATATTTTATGCCTCATGTAATTGAAGTAATTGGAGAGATACAACACATTAACTTAGCCCCACTCTAGCTGAGATGTAAAATGTGAATCTTTCAAATCTCATTGTCTTGGAAATTGGATTCTAAATTTCTATCTCTGCTGGCTCTGTGATTCCAGATTTCACATTCCAAGTAGATTTAATGAGTCAGTGTCTGTAGACCTTATAGTCAGGAAATAAAATATTTCCTTCAGCATACAGAGCTTATTGACATACCTTCTTAGCAGGTGAATTTTAGTTAGCAGAAGAATTTTTGGGGTATAATTTATAGCTGCTCCTGAGTCCCTCAAGGGAAAGAAAGAATTTGGGGAAAGTGTTTTTTAATGGCTTTTAATTGAAACCATCCTAGCACAAAAGCAGCATTTTACTGTTTTATTTAAAGCAGAAACTTTTGCCGGGAACTTAAGAGTGACTGTGATACTGATGTTGCTGTTGTTTTCAGTACTGTTTTGCTTTTGTAAGCTTTGGAAAGCCACATACACCCTAATTTTGAAAGGTACTTCATTGAATGGAAAGAAATTTCGTCTGCAAGGAAATGATTAAGAAGATCTTCAAAAGCAGTCAAGCAGTTCAGTTTCTAAATTCCTATTAATGTCAGAGAAGGTTAGGTATTTCAGAAAAGCAGCATGTGACTGTTAGCCACTCCCCATAGCATTATAGAAAATCTGGATTTTACCCTTTTCTGCTTTTATTACTCACCAGAATCTGGGAATAACAGAATTTGGAGTCTTAGTCAGCTGAGGTTAATGGTGGGCTCAGAGGATGCATTCCTCTAGCTGCCTCATAATGCAGATTTTCTTCAGTTCACCCAAGTTGTGACAGTGGATGGTGTAGATCTTTTCAGTTGCTATCCTACAAATTTCACTGAAAGCAAAGCAGCCCCAAAACCTTTAACGAAAAGATCCATCATTTCCTTGCAGCTGTAAGTATTGGAGACATTAGCAGTAAGCTGAGTGACGCATTGAATTCTCATGTGGGTTTGTAAATGTGGAGGTTTTCCCTTTGCATTGTGACACAATTAATGACATCTCGGAAATACGCATCAGATCTCGATTTTTACGGTTTCCAGAGCTCTTTCAGAGGTTTTGATGGGAGACACACATGCCTGGAGATTTCCAGAACAGGTTATAACTCACCTGAGGTAGTTTGTTCTTAGGTGCACATGCATGTACATATAAGCTTTTCCAGACAGAGTAGTGAAAGGTCGTGTGTTCTTGGCTTGTTAGGCAGAGAGGAAAGGAAATGTTTTCTTGGGATTTGACCAAGCTAGAAGATGGGGTCAAGTTAACAGAAGCAGTAATAGAGATGGTTTGAAAAAGTGGCTAATGGCGGTCAATTAAAGCAATATATACGTCGTGTTCCATGTGTTTATTGAAAGGAAATAAGTATCTGGCTTTGTGACATTCAGCACATGGCACCACAGAAGCACCACCTTTGTCAGGTACATCTTTGTTTTGAGATGAGGTCTCATCAC